>JAAAWM010010308.1:0-38302 GCA_036873465.1 Thinopyrum obtusiflorum | reverse complement strand
CGCACCAGCCCACCAGGGGCTGGTTCCCTCCCTTGCTCAGCCCACTTGGCCCATTGGGGCAGGTGGCCCCACCCGGTGGACCCCCGGACACCTTCCGGTGGTCCCGGTACTATACCGATAACCCCGAAATTATTCTGGCGGCTGAAACAGGACTTCCCATATATAAATCTTCACCTCCGGACCATTCCGGAACTCCTCGTGACATCCGGGACTCCGAACAACATTCGGTAACCACATACTATTTCCCATAACAACTCTAGCGTCACCGAACCTTAAGTGTGTAGACCCTAAGGGTTCGGGAACCATGTAGACATGACCGAGACATCTCTCCGGCCAATAACCAACAGCGGGATCTGGATACCCATGTTGGCTCCCACATGTTCCACGATGATCTCATCAGATGAACCACGATGTCAGGGATTCATTCAATCCCGTACATAATTCCCTTTGTCTACCGGTATGATACTTGCCCGAGATTCAATCGTCGGTATCCCTATACCTTGTTCAATCTCGTTACCGGCAAGTCTCTTTACTCGTTCGTAACACATCATCCCATGATCAACTCCTTGGTCACATTGAGCTCATTATGATGATGTCCTACCGAGTGGGCCCAGAGATACCTCTCCGTCACACGGAGTGACAAATCCCAGTCTCGATTCGTGCCAACCCAACAGACACTTTCGGAGATACCCGTAGTGTGCCTTTATAGCCACCCAGTTACGTTGTGACGTTTGGCACACCCAAAGCATTCCTATGGTATCCGGGAGTTGCACATCTCATGGTCTAAGGAAATGATACTTGACATTAGAAAAGCTTTAGCAGACGAACTACGCGATCTTGTGCTATGCTTAGGATTGGGTCTTGCCCATCACATCATTCTCCTAATGATGTGATCCCGTTATCAACGACATCCAATGTCCATGGTCAGGAAACCGTAACCATCTATTGATCAACGAGCTAGTCAACTAGAGGCTCACTAGGGGCATGTTGTGGTCTATGTATTCACACATGTATTACGATTTTCGGATAACACAATTATAGCATGAGCAATAGACAATTGTCATGAACAAGGAAATATAATAATAACCACTTTATTATTGCCTCTAGGGCATATTTCCAACAGTGATTCCCTTAGTGGTGTCATGTGAACGTCGACTACATGGCACTTCACCATATTTGGGCCTAAGGGAATGCATTGTGGAGTAGTTATTAGATGATGGGTTGCTAGAGTGACAGAAGCTTAAACCCTAGTTTATGCGCTATTTCGTAAGGGATTGATTTGGACCCAAAAGTTTAATGCTATGGTTAGATTTTATCTTAATACTTCTCATAGTTGCGGATGCTTGCGAGGGGGTTAATCATAAGTAGGAGGTTTGTTCAAGTAAGAACAGCACCTAAGCACCGGTCCACCCACATATCAAATTATCAAAGTAGCGAACACGAATCAAACCAACATGATGAAATTCCCGTGTACCCTCAAGAACGCTTTGCTTATCATAAGAGACCGTTTTGGCATGTCCTTTGCCACAAAAGGATTGGGCTACCTTGCTGCGCATTATTTACCATTACCGTTACTTGCCCGTTACAAATTATCTTGCTATCGAACTATCTGTTACCAACTATTTCAGTGCTTGCAGAAAATACCTTGCTAAGAACCACTTGTCATTTCCTTCTGATCCTCGTTGGGTTCGACACTCTTACTTATCGAAAGGACTACGATTGATCCCCTATACTTGTGGGTCATCAAGGCTCTTTTCTGGCGCTGTTGCCGGGGAGTGAAGCGCTCTTGGTAAGTGGAAATTGGTAAGGAAAAATTATTACTACGTGCTGAAATTTATTGTCACTTGTTACTATGGAGAATCATCCTTTGAGGGGTTTGTTCAGGGTATCTTCACCTCGACCAGAACCACAATTAGTTGCCCCTCAACCTGCTGCACCTACTGAAAATATTGGTTATGAAATTCCTTTGGGTATGATAGAACAACTGCTGGCTAATCCTTACGCAGGAGATATAACTGCTCACAAGGTATTGCAATCTGGTTTTTATTGACCTACTCTCTTCAAGGATGCCTGTAAGTTTGTTTTATCTTGTGATGAATGTCAACGAATTGGTAATATTGGTAAGCGTCAAGAAATGCCTATGAATTATTCTCTTGCTGTTGAACCATTTGATGTTTGGGGTTTTGATTATATGGGACCTTTTCCTTCCTCTAATGGGTATACACATATTTTGGTTGTTGTTAATTATGTTACTAAGTGGGTAGAAGCTATTCCAACTAGTATTGCTGATCATAACACTTCCATTAAAATGCTTAAAGAAGTTATTTTCCCAAGGTTTGGAGTCCCTAGATATTTAATGACTGATGGTGGTTCACACATTATTCATGGTGCTTTCCGTAAAATGCTTGCTAAATATGATGTTAACCATAGAATTGCATCACCCTATCATCCTCAATCTAGTGGTCAAGTTGAACTTAGCAATAGAGAAATAAAACTAAATATTACAAAAAACTTTTAATAAGTCCCGAAAGAATTGGTCTAAGAAATTGGATGATGCACTTTGGGCCTACCGAACAACATATAAAAATCCTATGGGTATGTCTCCCTATAAAATGGTTTATGGAAAAGCTTGTCATTTGCCTCTTGAGTTAGAACATAAAGCATATTGGGCAATTAAAGAACTCAACTATGATTTCAAACATGCCGGTGAAAAGAGGTTATTTGATATTAGCTCACTCGATGAATGGAGAACCCAAGCCTATGAAAATGCCAAGTTATTTAAAGAAAAAGTTAAAAGATGGCATGACAAGAGAATTCAGAAGCGGGAATTCAAAGTTGGAGAATACGTTCTTTTGTACAACTCTCGTTTCAGATTCTTTGCAGGAAAACTTCTCTCTAAATGGGAAGGACCATACATCATCGAAGAGGTTTACCGCTCTGGAGCTATCAAAATAAGTAATGCCAAAGGTACTAACTCGAAGGTCGTCAATGGGCAAAGAATTAAACATTATATTTCAGGTACGCCTATTAATGTTGAAAGCAATATTATTCAAACTATGACACCTGAGGAACACATAAAGGAGACCTTCCGGAACACTCCAGAATAATTAAAAAAGAGGAGGTACGTGATACGGTAAGTAAACGAACTCCGAAAAATCCGCAAAAATATTTTCTGTCAGTTTTGTAATATATTAAAACTTAGAAAAATAAGAAATAACCAGGAAGGTACCCGAGGAGGACACAAGACACCAGGGTGCGCCAGGGCCCCCTGGCGCACCCAGGTGGGTTGTGCCCACCTCGGGAACCTTCCCGACTCCGTTTTCCTCTCGTTTGCTCGTTTCCCAAGATAAAAAATCTTTATATACCTCCTGAATGCATTGACCATCGTATCGCGGAGAAATCTTCTGTTCTTCTTTCTTGCTGTTTTCTGACAGATCTAGATCGCAATGGCTGCTTCGGGCTCCTCCAAGGACATGTTCTTCGAGAACTTCATCAACCTGTATTTGTGGGAGGTGATGCAGCACCGTCAAGCCATTGAGATGCGTGAGGGGGTGCTCCACATCTGGGACGTCTAGGGTCCCAAGGGGACGGGGACCGTGGAGGCCAGGCTCGAAGCTATGGAGCAGGAGGTCTTCAAGTGCAAGGGGATGGTGGAACGTGGACTCAATGCCAATCACCTCATGATCGTGGATTACACCCGTGATCTCAAGGTGGATGGCAAATCCATGAAGGACATCATCTTCACCTTCAACGAGTAAATTAACTTTCTGCAAAGCCAAATCTATGATCTCCAAAACCAAGTCTTTGAATATGAGGCAAGGCTTAAAGGTGTGAGTTTGGCTGCTAGTTACAGGACTCACGAGACTCTCTCCTCCTCTTATGATGGTGAGCCATTGCCATGGAAACCGGAAGATAAGAAGGATACTACCTCATCACCACCACCACCTTCTTCGTCACCAAAGGAGACTCGAGTTCATGGTATGGACACTCCCCTTGGCTTATGCCAAGCTTGGGGGAGGTGTCCCGGTATCGTATCACCACCACTATCTTTGCCTTTATCTATTTTAGTTCGATCTTTAGTTTCCTATGATTTAGTTGAATAAAAGTTTTAGTTCAATCCTTTCTTTTCGAGTGTTTGCTTAGTGATCTATCTGTTGATGTAATCGTGTGCGAGATATATAATAAAGAGTAGTTTGAGTTTTGTTTCTTTATTTTTATGTCTCAATAAAAAGAAAGAAAAATAAATGAAAAAGATCATATGCTAATCTTATGGTAAGTAATGACATCACATAAGGAAAAGTATAAGTGGTAAAATTTGTTGGAGATTGACAAACATAGCATTAGTCAATGATGCAACTCATGAAAGAATTAATAAGGGGAGAGAAGATTCACATGCAAATACACTATCTTGGACATCTTTTATGATTGCGAGCCCCCATTAAATATTTTGTGTCAAAATAGTTGACGTTGGATAAGGCAGACAACATAATGATTTATGTTTGTTCATATTCACATAGAAGTTATATTGTCATAGATCCTTCAACATGTGGTGCTTGCTCAATATCTTTTCTAGCCAAAAATTCTGCACTAAGTAGATATACTACTTGTGCATCCAAAACCCTTAACCCAAATCTTATTTTGAGAGTCCACCATACCTACCTATGGATTGAGTAAGTTGTCATAGGTGCAACAAGGCAATAAAAATTGCTTCTAAATGTGTTGGATCATTTAGTGTAAGAGAAAATTGAGCGTTGTACGAACTTGTGATGGCAAAGTAATAAAAGCGATGTACTACATAATAAAGGTTGCTATCATAAGGGGCAATATAATGTGACATTCTTTTGCATTAAGGGATTTGGCATACAAACAAATAAGCGCATGACAACCTCTGCTTCCCTCTGCGAAGGGTCTATCTTTTACTTTTATGCATTTACTTTTATGAAGAGTCAAAGTTTTCTTCCCTATTCCTTTTTATTTTCTCTTTTTGCAAGCATCATGTGGTGAGGAAAGATCTAGGCACATATATCCAGTTGGACATGAGTAGGCATGAGTTATTATTGTTGACATCACCCTTGAGGTGAATACGTTGGGAGGCAAAACTATAAGCCCCTATCTTTCTATGTGTCCGGTTGAAACTTCTTGTTCATGGGTACGCTATGAGTGTTAGCAATCATAGAAGATTAAATGATGGTTGAGTATGTGGACTTGCCTAAAGGCTCCGATACATGACCCTTCCTGAAAATATGATGAATTGTAGTTGCAAAGTTGACTGAGAACATAGTTTGTTGGTTTTCAAAAAGGTTTATGCTTTATACTTCAATGTTGCGATGAATTGTTACTTGCTCATGAGAAGTTATATGATAAAAGCTTTGTGATAAAAGTTGTTTGATAAAGTTATGTTAAAGTTCTTTGCTGTTATAATAATATGCATGATGCTTCTATGTCCGTATTTTGTTTTTATCGACACCTCTCTCTCTAAGCATGTGGGCATGTTTTTCGATTTCGGTTTTCGCTTGAGGACAAGCGAGGTCTAAGCTTGGGGGAGTTGATACGTCCATTTTGCATCATGTTTTCCTACTGTTATTTATAATGTTTTTATGCATAATAAATGCTTTTTGGAGTATTTCTAATGCCTTTTCTCTCATATTATGCAAGGTTTACACAAAGAGGGAGAATACCGGTGTAACACCCCTGTGTAATAATCACTGTGACACTCTGCTAATATAGCCAAGTCAATTCCCTTTTGCAGAGCTTGATCATATTGGTTAAACAAATCAACTCAAAGTTTTCTCTGAAAATCATTTCAAATTCAAAGTGCAAAATGAAGTTGCTCAAACACTGTTGGAAAAATGTTCATTAAATAGCAAATAATCCAGAAGCAATTATAAAAACATAATCAATATTAATTGAGTTAGCTAAATGACTCTAACAATATGAAACAGTACCAAAACAGAAGTATTTAATTCATTTTAAATTAAATCAAATCCAAATGAAATCATACTTTGCCCAAACCAGTTTTTGGTGGAAGGTGACATTTCACTGTAATATTTGGGCCAAGATCCACATTTTATAAAAGTGCAAGTGTGGCCTAACAATTACCAAAACAGAAAAGAATAAATAAAACAGAATAAGAAAAGGAAAAGGCTTAGACCTACTACTGGGGACTGGGCCTAAGTGCACTGTGCACTCAGCCCAGCCCACCAGGCCCGCCTTCTCCCTCCTTCCCTCTCTCTCCATCGCGCTGTCGCCGCGCCAGTGGCCTCGCCGGCGCGCGCCGGCCAAACGCCGACACGGCGACAGCCACTGACGCCTGCGAGGGGATAAGGCCGGCTCGTTCGTTCCCCCTGGCCTCCCCGTTCACTCTCCCCCTCTCTCCCTCGCTCGCCCATCCCCTCTCTCCCTCCAGATTCGTCGAGGCCGACGCGGTCGCCGCCGTGCCTCGCTCGTCTCCACGGCCACAGCCACCGTATCGCCTCGCCGACGTGTCCGTCATTTTCGTCGTCGTCTTCCTCGACGTCTGGTGGTCGCAGCTGGAGCCTGGAGGCACCGCAGCGTCGGAATTCCTCCGTCCCCATCTCCAATCGCCGCCGCCCTTCCTTGGCTCCGGCGACTTCCTCTGCAGCTCCTAAGCTTCCAAGGGCCATCGGCGTGCCACACGGTGAGCAACCGTTCTTCCCATCTTCTTCTCAGCTCCGTCCCCATGCCTTAGCTAGCTGTCACCGCCGCCACGTTCTGCCATCCGCCATTGCCGGTGTTGAGCTCGGTACAGAGCTGCCCGAGCCTCTCCGCCTTGTCCCACGTGCTCCTGGCACCCGTAGAGATCCGCCTAGCTGCGTAACTCGCTCGGAAACGGCCCGGAGCCACGAATCCGACCACACCCGTATGCCACCGCCGCCTTTCCTCGACGCCGGCGATGTTTCCGACCACGACAGGCCGCGCCACCACTCGCGTTGGACGCGGCGCTCTTCCCTCGTTCGAACGCAAGTGACTGCGCGCGAAAAGACCCACCGTAGCGTTTTTCCGAGCGTCCCCGGTGAGTTCGCCGCCGCGGGAGGCCACCGGAGCAATTCCGGCGTCGGCCACCTATGTGGCTCAGTGGGCCCCGCCACCAGGTCGCTGCCAGTGGGCCCTGGGAGCCCCCGTTGACTGGGTTGACCCAGTCAACTGTGCTGACTGGGCGGCCTAGCCACTGACATGCGGGCCCCACCGCATTTTAGTTAACTAAAATGTTTTATAAATAAAAATAAATTAATTAAGTTAATTAGCCACTGACAGGTGGGGTCCAGTAGTTAATTAGGTCTAGTTTATTTTAAAATAAACTCTGTTTTATAACAGAGGCTGACATGTGGGTCCCACTGGACCCACATGTCAGGTTTGACCCTGGTTAACCGACCAGTTAACTGCTGATGTCATCATTGCATCATGCTGATGTCATAACTTGTTTTCTGCTAATTTAACTAATTCCAGAAAATGATTTAATCTTTCAAAATTCATAGAAAATAAACCGTAGCTCGGATTGAAAAACTTTATACATGAAAGTTGCTCAGAACAATGAGACGAATCTGGTCGTGTCGTCCGTTTCCATGTCGGAACCCCCTACGTAGGAGAACCCGCAACTTTGAGCCTGATTCCGGTAGATGAATAGTGCATATACACCGGTTAATAAACCCCACTTTAATCCTAAAGTAACTAATATGATTTAGACATATCTTTAGGCAACCCTGCACTGCATCCTGGCATGGCATGCTCTATGTTGCATATGTTTGCTGTCTATTTATTTGTTTCCCCCCTCTTCTCCCTCGTTAGACCCCGACACCGGCGTAGTCCCCAAGGCAGACGCAACTCCAGAGTACGACTACGTCCCTGACGACCAGACCCTTGCCGCAGAGCTTCTAGGCAAGCACCCCCATTTTGAGCATACCCGGCACCGCACTTCACTTCCCCCTTAGTTGCTCGACACTACTGGGTTACTATCGAGTGCCGAGGGTGATACCTCATCAGCACTTCTGATGTTAACCTTGTAGGTTAGTTCATCGGTTATGGTCATCGAGGGTGATTCCTCCTTCTCCATTCCCGGTAACGACACTGTCGTGCAACTCCTCAAGTGTGGACCTCGAGGGTGATTCCTCCTTCGTTCACCTTGACGATAACATCAGGTGGGAATCCAACGAGGGTGATGCCTCGGATTCCTTCCTGATGTGGAAGCCACACGGATTGCCTTTACATTATTGTTGATACAGATTAAACCGGATAAAGACGGGTCGGCCCTGAGGGGTACCCGCGCGAGCATATTTGCGAGTGATGTGGAGTCGGGTTGACCTGGAAGGTGCCCGCGAGATAACTACGAGCCATGGCCGGGCATTATTAGCCCTTGCCGCAAGTCCTCGAGATGGGGCGACGGGGTCACATCGATCATGAGTCTCTGCTCGTTACCGCACGCTCCTAATCCACTAACGGTTTGGATATTTGATCCGAGGGGCCTCTGGCTCGATAGCACTAACCATCACGTGGGGGGCCTCTGGCCCGATAGCACTAACCATCACGTGGGCATAGTATGGGCGTTCTGCGTCGTATACTTCAGCTGAAGCTTAATAGATGTCATGCGACTGAGCGGCACATGCTGGGTTGGACTGGAACGCAATCGCGCTTGTATTAAGGGGTTGCTAGGTCTGCTCACCGGCGGTGTACGCAACGTGCAGGAGCGCCCGGGGTGAAGGCCCAAAACCCCCTGGGGGCATAGGTTTAGTCCGGCGTGCTGACCTCTCTGTTAAGTTTTTGGTTGGGTTGCGGTGTATCGTTTGGCCGAGGCCGGGCATGACCCAGTAAAGTGTGTCCGACCGGAGTTAATCGAGCGTGGTGGGTAAGTTGGTGCACCCCTGCAGGGAAGAAACAATCTATCGATAGCCTGTCCTACGGTAATGGACACTCGGAGTTGTATCCTGATCGATACAACTAGACTTGACACTTGAGATGATAGCTGGATAGTATGGCTCTGGGATTGCTTTCTCGCAGGGAGTCAAGGAAGGATCTCTGGGCGAGGTTGATGACACTACTACTACTACTACTTTACGTTAGACTAATCTGCACTCTTCTAATGCTGCAAGACCACTGAAGATGATGAAGATGCTAATCTTCGATAGGACTTGGCTTTTCCCTCTATTCTGGCATTTCTGCAGCCCAGTCCACATATACAGCCTTCCTTTGAAAATGTTGCATATGTAGTGTAGATCCTTGCTTGCTGAGTACTTCGGATGAGTACTCACGGTTGCTTTGCTTTCCTTTTCCCCCATATCCATTTATCGCAACCAGATGATGGAGTCCCTGAGCCAGCTGCCCCCGCCGACGGCTACTACTACTACCCTCCCGGCGAGTACTACTACGAGGAGCCGATCGACGACCAGGAGTAGGTTCGGAGGGTCCTAGGCAGGAGGCCTACGCCTTTCGATCGTAGTGTTTTATTTTGCCCCGCCTTGTCAAAGGCCTATCTATAACTCTGTTATGTCTGTACTCAGATATCTGACGCTTCCGCTGACGCTTGTTTGCCATCGAGCTATGTATTCGAGCCCTCGAGGCCCTGGCTTGTAATATAAAGCTTGTATGACTTTATTTATGTTTTAGAGTTGTGTTGTGATATCTTCAAGTGAGTCCTTAGGCTTGATCATGTGCATTTGCGTGTATGGTTAGTGCACGATTAAGCCGGGGGCATCACAGGTTGGTATCAGAGCCGACTGCCTCTAGGAATCCCCCTTTCCAACTCCTTGGCCGAAGTTGAGTCTAGTGGTCCAAAATTGTTTTACTAACTTGGCTGTGTGGCTTACGGGCCCACGACGCCAACTGGGTGGTATTAGGATCTTTTATTCCTCGTCTTTACTCTGGGACTCTGATCTCTCTTCTATTCGGGTTAAATGAAATTTACTAACGCCGACACTTAGGATCTCGTAAATCCCGTCCTCCCGGAGAGCTGGATTTCTGTGCGCTTTCCCTGTCATTGATCTGATTAGTCTGATAATCATTTTCCTTTCCATTGTTTTGTTTAACCTTACTCTCCGAGATCTGTTATACTTCTCATCATCGTATGACAATTCTAAATTTCCTTTATTTCAGATGGATCGTCTGTTTCCACCACGCCCTACGACGCAGCTTGTGCTTCGCACTTGGGCTCGTGATGCCCCTGGTTTTCCAGCTGTCCTGATCGCCCTCCTGACCAGACTGGGCTACCGCTGGTACCCCGAGTACATGGTCTATGAGGTATACCGCGAGTTCAACCAGGAGCAATACTATGCTGATGTTCGTATCTATGATCAACAGGATGACTCAGACACTGAGCTGTACCTTTTCCACGGTATCGGCATGACGATTGAGATGGCAGTACATGATGCCGCCTACTCTGCCGTCACACATCTCCGAGGCGAGCTCGGCGTTGCTTGGATGCCTCTGAGTTTCGATACATTCCGTATGCCCCTGCTGGAGATGCTACTGGATAGGGATTTCTCGCTGTCTGAAGATGGAACCTTGTATTTTCGAGACCACGTCGTAGTACCTCGCTTCGAGCTTATGACTGATAAAGTCATGAAGGAGGCACATGATACACCACTGTCTATCCATCCGGGTAGCACCAAGATGTATCGTGATCTTTGTCAAAGGTACCTGTGGTCTAAGATGAAGCAGGACATTGCTCGATACGTTGCTGAATGTGACGTTTGCCGTCGCGTGAAAGCAGAACATCAGAAGCCTGCTGGAATTCTGCAACCGTTACCTATTCCTCTGTGGAAGTGGGATAAAGTTCAAATGGACTTCATTACTGGCCTTCCCAAGTCACAGAAGGGTCACGATGCTATTCTTGTCGTCGTCGACCAACTCTCTAAGGTTGCCCATTTTATGCCTGTCAAGGAGACAATCACTGCTAGTTAGTTAGCAGAGCTTTATATCTCCAGAATTGTTGCACTCCACGATATTCTGAAGGAGATCAGTTCGAACCATGGTGGTCTTTTCACTTCCAAGTTCTGGGAAAGTTTCCAACAAGCTATGGGAACTCACATCACCTGGAGTTCGGCTTATCATCCCCAATCCCAAGGCCAAGTTGAGCGAGTAAATCAAGTGCTTGAAGACATGCTTCGAGCTTGTGTTATATCGTTCGGTAAGAAATGGGAAGAATCTCTCCCATATGCCAAATTCTCTTATAACAACAGCTATCAAGCCAGCTTAAAAATGGCCCCCTTCAAAGTGCTTTATGGACGTAAGTGTCGAACCCCTCTGAATTGGTCAGAAACTGGGGAACGACCGCTCGTGGGTCCGGACATTATTCAACACGCCGAAGAACAAGTCCGTATTGTTCGAGAAAATCTCAAGGCGGCTCAGGACCGCCAGAAGAGCAACTATGATCGCAAACGATGGGGTTTGACCTATCAACCTGGTGATCAAGCTTATATGTGTGTCACTCCTATGAAGGGCACTCGTCGTTTCGGAATCAAGGGCAAGCTAGCTCCACGCTACATCGGCCCCTTTCGCATTGTTGCCAGATGTGGACAGGTGGCATATAAATTGGAGTTGCTGCCGTAATTCTCTCATATCCACGACGTCTTACATGTGTCACAACTTCGCCGTTGCTTCAAGGAATCTCCGCACCGAGCAATGGATCACGAGATGCTCGAACCGCAAGATGACTTATCTTATAAGGAGCATCCGATCCGCATCCTTGATGAAGCTGAACATCGGACTCGTCAGAAAACGACCAAGTTACTCAAAGTGCAGTGGTTGAATCATACTAAAGATGAAGCCACTTGGGAAAGCGAGGATCATCTTCGGGAAGAATATCCCGACCTCTTTCCTTCTACCTCCTAAATTCTCGGGACGAGAATTTCTTTTAGAGGAGGAGAATTTGTAACACCCCTGTGTAATAATCACTGTGACACTCTGCTAATATAGCCAAGTCAATTCCCTTTTGTAGAGCTTGATCATATTGGTTAAACAAATCAACTCAAAGTTTTCTCTGAAAATCATTTCAAATTCAAAGTGCAAAATGAAGTTGCTCAAACACTATTTAAAAAATGTTCATTAAATAGCAAATAATCCAGAAGTAATTATAAAAACATAATCAATATTAATTGAGTTAGCTAAATGACTCTAACAACATGAAACAGTACCAAAACATAAGTATTTAATTCATTTTAAATTAAATCAAATCCAAATGAAATCATACTTTGCCCAAACCAGTTTTTGGTGGAAGGTGACATTTCACTGTAATATTTGGGCCAAGATTCACATTTTATAAAAGTGCAAGTGTGGCCTAACAATTACCAAAATAGAAAAGAATAAATAAAACAGAATAAGAAAAGGAAAAGGCTTAGACCTACTGCTGGGGACTGGGCCTAAGTGCACAGTGCACTCAGCCCAGCCCACCAGGCCCGCCTTCTCCCTCCTTCCCTCTCTCTCCATCACGCTGTCGCCGCGCCAGTGGCCTCGCCGGCGCGCGCCGGCCAAACGCCGACAGCCACCGACGCCTGCGAGGGGATAAGGCCGGCTCGTTCGTTCTCCCTGGCCTCCCCGTTCACTCTCCCCCTCTCTTCCTCGCTCGCCCCTCCCCTCTCTCCCTCCAGATTCGTCGAGGCCGACGCGGTCGCCGCCGTGCCTCGCTCGTCTCCGTGGCCACAGCCACCGTACCGCCTCGCCGACGTGTCCGTCATTTTCGTCGTCGTCTTCCTCGACGACTGGTGGTCGCAGCTGGAGCCTAGAGGCACCGCAGCGCCGAAATTCCTCCGTCCCAATCTCGGATCGCCGCCGCCCTTCCTCGGCTCCGGCGACTTCCTCTGCAGCTCCTAAGCTTCCAAGGGCCATCGGCGTGCCGCACGGTGAGCAACCGTTCTTCCCATCTTCTTCTCGGCTCCGTCCCCTGCCTTAGCTAGCTGTCACCGCCGCCACATTCTGCCATCCGCCATTGCCGGTGTTGAGCTCGGTACAGAGCTGCCCGAGCCTCTCCGCCTTGTCCCACGTGCTCCTGGCGCCCGTAGAGATCCGCCTAGCCACGTAACTCGTTTGGAAACGGCCCGGAGCCACGAATCCGACCACACCCGTATGCCACCGCCGCCTTTCCTCGACGCCGGCGACGTTTCCGACCACGACAGGCCGCGCCACCACTCGCGTTGGACGCGGCGCTCTTCCCTCGTTCGAACGCAATAGACTGCGCACGAAAAGACCCACCGTAGTGTTTTTCCGAGCGTCCCCGGCGAGTTCGCCGCCGCGGGAGGCCACCGGAGCAACTCCGGCGCCGGCCACCTATGTGGCTCAGTGGGCCCCGCCCCTGGGTCGCTGCCAGTGGGCCTTGGGAGCCCTCGTTGACTGGGTTGACCCAGTCAACTGTGCTGACTGGGCGGCCCCAGCCACTGACATGCGGGCCCCACCGCATTTTAGTTAACTAAAATGTTTTATAAATAAAAATAAATTAATTAAGTTAATTAGCCACTGACGGGTGGGGTCCAGTGGTTAATTAGGTCTAGTTTAGTTTAAAATAAACTCTGTTTTATAACAGAGGCTGACATGTGGGTCCCACTGGACCCACATGTCAGGTTTGACCCTGGTCAACCGACCAGTTGACTGCTGATGTCATCGTTGCATCATGCTGACATCATAACTTGTTTTCTGCTAATTTAACTAATTCTAGAAAATGATTTAATCTTTGAAAATTCATAGAAAATAAACCGTAGCTCGGATTGAAAAACTTTATACATGAAAGTTGCTCAGAATGACGAGACGAATTTGGTTGTGTCGTCCGTTTCCATGTCGGAACCCCCTATGTAGGAGAACCCGCAACTTTGAGCCTGATTCCGGTAGATGAATAGTGCATATACACCGGTTAATAAACCCCACTTTAATCCTAAAGTAACTAATATGATTTAGACATATCTTTAGGCAACCCTGCACTGCATCCTGGCATGGCATGCTCTATGTTGCATATATTTGCTGTCTATTTATTTGTTTCCCCCCTCTTCTCCCTCGTTAGACCCCGACGCCGGCGTAGTCCCCGAGGCAGATGCAGCTCCGGAGTACGACTACGTCCGTGACGACCAGACCCTTGCCGCAGAGCTTCCAGGCAAGCACCCCCATTTTGAGCATACCGATATCGCCTATTCTTCTCTCTCTTATGCTTGCATTAGAAGTTGCTGCTGTTACTGTTATCCTATTTCTGCTTCATAGCCTTTTTATTGTAACCTGCTGTTGTTACCTTCCTGCTTATCCTAAACTGCTTAGTATAGGCTGGGTAGAGACCCATCAGAGACCCCCACTCTATCCCGACTGCCCCGCTGGATTATCAGAAGACCCGATCAACGGGATCGAAGATCAGGCCCCGGCACCGCACTTCACTTCCCCCTTAGTTGCTCGACACTACTGGGTTACTATCGAGTGTCGAGGGTGATACCTCATCAACACTTCTGATGTTAACCTTGTAGGTTAGTTCATCGGTTATGGTCATCGAGGGTGATTCCTCCTTCTCCATTCCCGGCAATGACACTGTCGTGCAACTCCTCAAGTGTGGACCTCGACGGTGATTCCTCCTTCGTTCACCTTGACGATAACATCAGGTGGCAATCCAACGAGGGTGATGCCTCGGATTCCTTCCTGATGTGGAAGCCACACGGATTGCCTTTACATTACTGTTGATACAGATTAAACCGGATAAAGACGGGTCGGCCCTGAGGGGTACCCGCGCGAGCATATTTGCGAGTGATGTGGAGTCGGGTTGACCTGGAAGGTGCCTGCGAGATAACTACGAGGCGTGGCCGGGCATTCTTAGCCCTTGCCGCAAGTCCTCGAGACGGGGCGACGGGGTCACATCGATCGTGAGTCTCTGCTCATTACCGCGCGCTCCTAATCCACTAACGGTTTGGATATTTGATCCGAGGGGCCTCTGGCCCGATAGCACTGACCATCACGTGGGCATAGTATAGGCGTTCTGCATCGTATACTTCAGCCGAAGCTTAATAGACGTCATGTGACCGAGCGGCACACGCTGGGTTGGACTGGGAACGCAACCGCGCTTGTATTAAGGGGTTGCTAGGTCTGCTCACCGACGGTGTACGCAACGTGCAGGAGCGCCTGGGGCGAAGGCCCAAGACCCCTGGGGGCATAGGTTTAGTCCGGCGTGCTGACCTCTCTGTTAAGTTTTCGGTCGGGTTGCGGCGTATTGTTTGGCCAAGGCCGGGCATGACCCAGTAAAGTGTGTCCGGCCGGAGTTAATCGAGCGTGGTGGGTAAGTTGATGCACCCCTGCAGGGAAGAAACAATCTATCGATAGCCTGTCCTACGGTAACGGGCACTCGGAGTTGTATCCTGATCGATACAACTAGAACTTGACACTTGAGATGAGAACTGGATAGTATGGCTCTAGGATTGCTTTCTCGCAGGGAGTCGAGGAAGGATCTCTGGGCGAGGTTGATGACACTACTACTACTTTACATTAGACTAATCTGCAGTCTTCTAATGCTGCAAGACCGCTGAAGATGATGAAGATGCTAATCTTTGATAGGACTAGGCTTTCCCCTCTATTCTGGCATTTCTTCAGCCCAGTCCACATATACAGCCTTCCTTTCAAAATGTTGCATATGTAGTGTATATCCTTGCTTGTTGAGTACTTTGGATGAGTACTCATGGTTGCTTTGCTTTCTTTTTCCCCCATATCCATTTGTCGCAACCAGATGACGGAGTCCCTGAGCCAGCTGCCCCCGCCGACAGCTACTACTACTACCCTCCCGGCGAGTACTACTACGAGGAGCCGATCGACGACCAGGAGTAGGTTCGGAGGGTCCTAGGCAGGAGGCCTACGCCTTTCGATCGTAGTGTTTTATTTTGCCCCGCCTTGTCAAAGGCCTATCTGTAACTCTGTTATGTCTGTACTCAGATATCTGACGCTTTCGCTGACGCTTGTTGGCCATCGAGCTATGTATTCGAGCCCTCGAGGCCCTGGCTTGTAATATAAAGCTTGTATGACTTTATTTATGTTTTAGAGTTGTGTTGTGATATCTTCAAGTGAGTCCTTAGGCTTGATCGTGTGCATTTTGCGTGTATGGTTAGTGCACGATTAAGCCGGGGGCGTCACAACCGGCAGCTGGAATTCTGGACCTGAAAAAGCTACGTCAGAGTTACCTATTCTGCACATCTCCAAATGAGCTGAAAATTTACGGAGAATTGTTTTAGAATATATGAAGAATATTGGAGCAAATAACTACCAGAGGGGGCCCACCAGGTGGGCACAACCCACCTGGGCGCGCCAGGGAGCCCAGGCGCGCCCTGGTGGGTTGTGCCCTCCTCGGCCCACCTCCGGTGCCCCTCTTCTAGTATATAAGTCATTTTGACCTAGAAAAAATAAGGAGAGGACTTTCGGGACGAAGTGCCGCCGTCTCGAGGCGGAAATTGGGCAGGAGCACTTTTGCCCTCATGCGGAGCGATTCCGCCGAGGGAACTTCCCTCCCGGAGGGGGAAATCATCATCATCGTCATCACCAACAACTCTCCCATCTGGAGGAGGGCCATCTCCGTCAACATCTTCAACATCACCATCTCCTCTCAAACCCTAGTTCATCTCTTGTGTTCAATCTTTGTACCGGAACCTTAGATTGGTACTTGTGGGTGACTAGTAGTGTTGATTACATCTTGTAGTTGATTACTATATGGTTTATTTGGTGGAGGATTATATGTTCAGATCCATTATGCTATTTAATACCCCTCTGATCTTGAGCATGATTATTATTTGTGAGTAGTTACTTTTGTTCTTGAGGTCACGGGAGAAGTCATGTTGCAAGTAATCATGTGAAATTGATATGTGTTCGATATTTTGATGATATGTATGTTGTGATTCCCTTAGTGGTGTCATGTGAACGTCGACTACATGGCACTTCACCATATTTGGGCCTAAGGGAATGCATTGTGGAGTAGTTATTAGATGATGGGTTGCTAGAGTGACAAAAGCTTAAACCCTACTATGGTTAAATTTTATCTTAATACTTTTCTCGTAGTTACGGATGCTTGCGAGGGGGTTAATCATAAGTAGGAGGTTTGTTCAAGTAAGAACAACACCTAAGCACCGGTCCACCCACATATCAAATTATCAAAGTAGCGAACACGAATCAAACCAACATGATGAAAGTGATATGATGAAATTCCCGTGTACCCTCAAGAATGCTTTGCTTACCATAAGAGACCGTTTTGTCCTGTCCTTTGCCACAAAAGGATTGGGCTACCTTGCTGCACATTATTTACCGTTACCGTTACTTGCTCGTTACAAATTATCTTGCTATCGAACTATCTGTTACCAACTATTTCAGTGCTTGCAGAAAATACCTTGCTGAGAACCACTTGTTATTTTCTTCTACTCCTCGTTGGGTTCGACACTCTTACTTATCGAAAGGACTATGATTGATCCCCTATACTTGTGGGTCATCAGGGCCACCCTCCAATGGCTCTTGGTTCCAGTATTTTTTATTTATTATGAAATAATTATCCAGAAAGTTTCGTCCGATTCCGAGAACTTTTATTTCTGCACAAAAAGCAACACCATGGTAGTTCTGCTGAAAATAGCATTAGTCCGGGTTAGTTTCATTCAAATCATGCAAATTAGAGTCCAAAATAAGAGCAAAAGCGTTAGGAAAAGTAGATACGATGGAGACGTATCAACTCCCCCAAGCTTAACCCATTGCTTGTCCTCAAGCAATTCAGTTGGCAAACTGAAAGTGATAAAGAAAAACTTTTACATATATATGCTTAAATAGCACCCAGGTTTTCAGCAAAGATCATAACTAACCATGCAAGCAATAACTCTTAGAAATTATATTCACTCATATCAATGGCATAATCAACTAGCGAGCAATAATAAGATATCCCAAATGCCAACACTTTGTCAAAACAATCATGATATAATATGACAATAGTGGTATCTCGCTAGCCCTTTCTGAGACCGCAAAACATAAATGTAGAGTACCTCCAAAGTTCAAGCAGCAACTAAACATTGTAATTCATGGAAGAAGAGATCTAGTCATGACGCATTCAACATTAACTATACACAATGCATGAGGATGACAATAGTGCTCTCAGGACTAGCACTTGTTTGAGAAGGTGATGACTCAACATAAAAGTAAAATAACATGAAAGTAAATAGATAAGCCCTTCGCAGAGGGAAGCAGGGATTTGCAGCGGTGCCAGAGCTCAAAGCTTAAATCAGATAAATATAATTTTGGGAGGTATACCCTTCCTGTCAATGTTACGACCAAAAGTTTTCAATATCTTCCATGCTAAACACATTAGCGGTGGTTCCCAAGCGGTAAAAGTAAAGTTTACTCCCCCCTCCACCATCAAACACAAGCCATGGCTAGCCGAATCCTCGGGTGCCTTCCATATGCTTTCTTTCAAGAGAGAAGCCTCTAGTGAAAACTATGGCCCCCGGGTATATTCTTATCATAATATTTTTAGATCTATACAACCAAAAATACAAAAATACCTTGCTGCAATTTATTTACCTTTATTTTATTTTGCACTTTTACTTATCTTTTATATCTATCACTATCAGATCTCATCCTTGCAAGTAACCGTGAAGGGATTGACAACCTTTTTATCGCGTTGGGTGCAAGTATTTGTTTGTTTGTGTAGGTGCAGTCATTGGTAACTTGTGTGTTCCTCCTACTGGATTGATACCTTGGTTCTCAACTGAGGGAAATACTTATCTCTACTTTGCTGCATCACCCTTTCCTCTTCAAGGGAAAAACCAACACAAGCTCAAGAAGTAGCATGAGTCTCATCCCGACTTGTGGGGGAATCATAGTCTCCATCATCCTTTCCTCACTGGTACAGTGCTCTAATAATGATGATCATCACACTTTTATTTACTTACAACTCAATACTAAAAAAATGTGACTCTATATGAATGCCTCTGGCAGTGTACGAGGATGTGCAATGGTCTAGCGTCACATGTATAAAAAAATGATGAACGGTGGCTGAGCTACAAATACTATGTCAGCTATATGATCATGCAAAGCAATATGACAATGATGATGTGTGTCATAAAAAGGGAACGGTGGAAATTGCATGGCAATATATCTCAAAATGGCTATGGAAATGACATAATAGGTAGGTATGGTGGCTGTTTTGAGGAAGATATAAAGAGGCTTATGTGTGATAGAGCGTATCATATCATGGGGTTTGGATGCACTGACAAAGTTTGCACCACATCTCGAGGTGAGAAAGGGCAATGCACAGTACCCAAGAGACTAGCAAATTGCGGAAAGGTGAGAGTGTGTATAATCCATGGACTTACATTAGTCATAAAGAGCTCATATATTTATTGCGAAAGTTTATTAGCCCTCGAAGCAAAGTACTACTACGCATGCCCCCAGGGGGTAGATTGGTAGGAAAAGACCATCGCTCATCCCCGACCGCCACTCATAAGGAAGATAATCAATAATAAATCATGCTCCAACTTCTTAGTATAATGAGAGACCATATGTGCATGCTTCGGGAATCACAAACCTTAACACTAATATTCTTATTAAACCACAATCATTCACTAGTACCTCCCACATATTACTATCTTTATATCGCAAAACTATTGCAAGGAATCAAACTTATCATATCCAGTGATCTACATGAAAGTTTTTATTATATCCCTCTTGAATACCTATCATATTAGGACCAATTTCATAATTTGTGCATATTGCCATTACCATTATCAACTCTAAAAAATGATATAAGTGAAGCATTAGAGTGCAACTATTTCTTTAAAATATAACCACCGCCGTGCTCTAAAAAATATAAGTGAAGCACTAGAGCAATTGCCTAGCTCAAAAGATATAAGTGAAACACATACATTATTCTAACAAACCATGAATAATGTGTGTCCCTCTCAAAAAGGTGTGTCCAGCAAAGATGATTGTGGCAAACTAAAAAGCAAACAAAGCAAAGACTCATATAATACACGACGCTCCAAGCAAAACTCATATCATGTGATGAAGAAAAATATAGCTCCAAGTAATTTACCGATGGTCGGTAGAAGAAAGAGGGGATGCCATACGGGGCATCCCCAAGCTTAGACGCTTGGGTCTCCTTGAATATTACCTTGGGGTGCCTCGGGCATCCCCAACTTAGGCTTTGGCCACTCTCAATTCCTTCATCCATCGCGATCTCACTCAAAACTTGAAAACTTCAGCACACAAAACTCAACAGAAAACTCGTGAGATCCGTTAGTATAACAAGCAAATCACCACTTTGTTACTGTTGTAAACTCATTCATATATTATTATTGTATAATACCTACTATATTCTAACTTCACCATGACTTATAACCCCCGATACAATCCATAGATTTATTAAAACAAGCAAACAATGCAACGAAAACAGAATTTGCCAAAAACAGAACATGCTGTGATGATTCGAACAATGACCATACTTCTATAACTCTATTTTTTGAAAAATAGGAAAATGTGGGAAATCTGTATATCAATCACGTGTAAAATTTTTAGTTTTATCATGTTCCAGTGAATTTAAACAATTCTATTACTGGGCGAAAAAGTTTCTATTTTTTCACAGAATCAAAGCAACTATCATCCAAATCATCCCAAAGGCTTTACTTGGCACAACCACTAATTTAAACACAAACACAACCATAACAGTAGCATAATTGTGTGCACACCAAAAAACAGGAAAGAAACAAGAAAAATAAAGATAGCTATTGGGTTGCCTCCCAACAAGCGCTATTGTTTTACGCTCCTAGCTAGGCGTAATGCATAGTTTCAAGTGTTGTCATCTTTCAATTTAATTTCGTAGGTGACCCTCATAATAGATTCATATGGTGGCTTAATTCTCTTTCTAGGGAAGTGTTCCATACCCTTCTTTAATGGAAATTGAAATTTTATATTCCCTTCTTTCATATCAATAATAGCACATATGGTTCGTAGGAAAGGCCAACCAAGTATTATGCGACAAGACGGATTGCAATCAATATCAAGCACAATGAAATCAATGGACACATAATTACTATTCTACCCAAAGGTTTCTTAATAGTGGAATCCGCTAAGTGCAATTTAAGAGAACATTCATCCAAATCATGAAGGCCAAGCACATCACATAAAGATTTTGGTATAGTGGAAATGCTAGCACCCAAATCACATAAAGCATTGCACTCATAATTTTTTATCTTTATTTTAATGATAGGTTCCCATTCATCAGATAATTTTCTAGGTATTGAAACTCAAGCAATATGAATAAACCCCATCGTTTATCCTTAATGACAACAATACAAATACGTGTCTTGTTCCTTTCTGTCATTGGGATATAGAGCACCGCAAGATTCAACCCATCACAAAACACCTCTCCCATTGCAACATAAATCAATCTAGTTGGCCAAACCAAACAGATAGATCGGAGAGAAATACAAAGCTATAACAATCATGCATATAAGAGTTTAGAGAAGACTCAAATAATATTCATGAATAATCTGATCATAAACCCACAATTCATCGGATCCCAACAAACACACCGTAAAAGAAGATTACATCGAATAGATCTCCAAGAACATCTAGGAGAACATTGTATTGAAGATCAAAGAGAGAGAAGAAGTCATCTAGCTACTAGCGATGGACCCGTAGGTCTGTGGTAAACTACTCACACGTCATCGGAAGGGCAGCAAGGTTGATGTAGAAGCCCTCCATGGTCGATTCCCCCTTCGGCAAAGTACCGGAAAAGGCCTCCATATGGGATCTCGCAAGAACAGAGGCTTGCGGCGGCGGAAAAAGTATTTTTGGTGGCTCTCTATTGGTTTCCCGATTTTAGAGAATTTATAGAGTCGGAATTAGGTCTAACAGAGGAATGAGGGGCCCACAAGCCACATGGGCGCGCCTACCCCCCTAGGCGCGCCCATGTGCCTTGTAGCCTACTCCTTCGCATTCCGGTCTCCTCCCGAAGCTTATAGGGTCTCTTATGTCCAGAAAAAAATCGTCAAAAAATTTCGTGGCATTTGGACTCCGTTTGGTACGTATTTCCTGGAAAATCAAAAATAGGCAAAAAACAACAACTAGCACTTGGCACTAAGTTAATAGGTTAGTCCCAAAAAATGATATAATATTGCATATAATTGCATATAGAACATCAAAGATTGATACTATAATAGCATGGAACAATCAAAAATTGATATCCACCTTGCTATGCGCTCGAAATGCGATTCTGCCCCAATCATGAATTCATCACGTGATCGGGATAGAATTGCATTTTGGGCGCTACAGGTATTAAGTATAAAATAGAGTAACGCCTTAAGCAAGATGACATGATGCAGATAAAGTAAACCCAATCAATATGAATAAACATCATCGTTTTATCTTTAATGACAACAATACAAATACATATCTTGTCCCTTTCTGTTACTGGGATATAAAGCACCACAAGATTGAACCCATCACAAAGCACCTCTCCCACTGAAGATAAAACAATCTAGTTGGCCAAACCAAACGAATAGATCGGAGAGAAATACAAAGCTATAACAATAATGCATAAATAAAGTTCAGAGAAGACTCAATTAATATTCATGAATAATCTGATCATAAACCCACAGTTGATCGGCTCCCAACAAACACACCGCAAAAAAAGATTACATTGGATAGAACTCCAAGAACACCAAGGAGAACATTGTATTGAAGATCAAAGAGAGAGAAGAAGCCATCTAGCTACTAGCTATGGACCCGTAGGTCTGTGATGAACTACTCACGCATCATCGGAAGGCAACAAAGATGATGTAGAAGCCCTCCATGATCGATTCCCCCTCCGAGAGAGTGCCGGAAAAGGCCTCCAGATGGGATCACGGAAGAACAGAAACTTGCAACGGCGGAAAAAGTGTTTGGGTGGCTCCCTGTTGGTTTCCCGGTTTTAGAGAATTTATAGAGGTGGAATTAGGTTAGACGGAGCCACGAGGGGCCCACAAGGCATCAGGGCATGCCTATCCCCCTGGGCGCGTCTTGTTGCCTTGCCGTCTCCTCGTTTTCCTTCTGGTCTCCTCCCAAAGCTTCTAGGGTCTCTCTTGTCCAGAAAAGAATTGTCAAAAAGTTTCGTAGCGTTTGGTACTGATTTCCTGGGAAACAAAAAACAGGCAAAAAATAACAACTGACACCAGGCACTGGGTTAATAGGTTAGTCCTGGAAAATGATATAAAATAACATATAAAACATCCAAGATTGATGCTATAATAGCATGGAACAATAAAAAATTATAGATACGTTGGAGACGTATCAAAGACTCCTAGGCGATAGGAGTCTTTAGTGAGGAATTGACTTGTGATTTACCCACGAAACGTTTGTGAAGGTTTGGAGACCACCTCTAGGTCTACCACTAGTGGTCGAGAATTGCCTTGATGGTGATATCTCGAGGAGAAAAGGGTGAGCCTTTGTGTTGCTGGTGTTCCTTCATTGTAACGCTAACTCATTACTAGTGGTTTAGTTTGGTCACTTGACCTTGCAAGCATCATATATGTTCTTTATTTCACCAAAGCAATTTTTTAGGCACACCTTCCTATTCCGCATAGCCTAAAGTTGCTAATAATCAACTTAAAATTTGTAGTTGTCCGTACACCCCACTCTAGGTCCATCTCGATCCTTTAACCATGAAGGCTCACTCTCTTCTCCTTGACATATCACCGCGAAGATGATTCCCAACCACTAGTGTTAGATCTTGAGGTGGCCTTCAAACCTTCACAAACTTTCAGGGCAAATCACAATCATGGTTCCTAACTGGGAACTCCTACCACCTAGGAGTCTCCAATGACTAAGAGTAACAAGAACAAAGGGGAAAACTCGGACCTTGCTCGAGCCACAAATTGCTTTGGTCAAAAGATAGGGAGGATGAGTGGATCTACGCTTGAGTGAAATGTCTCTCGAATCCCTCAAGAACCCCTCCGAAATCTCCAATTTGAAGTGGGAGGGGAATGAGAGGGAACCTATTCTCAATTCTGGTCAAGTGTATATGTGTTAGACAACCCACTCGGGAAGGGGGTGAGTATGAATTTATAGTGATTGAAGTATGGGCCATTTTCCTACAAAAAATTCACAATCACACAATCCAGCCTGAATTGGTCCGGACACTGCGGTCGATGTTCTTCGCAAAGAACCAACACCGAGCCAACAACAGACAATAGTGCAATAGGGCAGGGTCGGACAATCTAACCAGATTTGTCCGGACAGTCCGGAGACTAGTAGGCTTCCTAAGGGAAGCCTCAAGTCTTTTGGCAAATCATGCAAGACAGTCAGACCCAAATTGGTCTGGACAGTCCGGCTACCTTTTGAGACCCCAAACGATATGCATACATTCGACTTCTTTTGAGAGCTCTCTGAGATCACAGGGTTGTTCCGGACTATTCGGCCGACTGCTTTTACGATTGTTTGGTGGCTTTTGGCTGTGAGTTTCAAGGAAAAAAAGGCATGAGCAAATTCTATGCAACTCTTTGATCCCCTTTTAATAGTTGGAGATCCCTATAACTCAAAAACAAATAAGAAAAACTATGCTTCCCTTTGTTGCCACACACGTCTCTTGTCATGAGCATTTTGGGGAGTTATGATCCACAATATAATGCATCAACATGGACTAACGCTTGTAGTTTTACCTGGCAAAAATATTATTCCCCTATAAATATGTGTCATCAATACTAAAATATGATCAAGGAGGCATAGATACACTCGCAGAAGGAAAATTCGATGGAAGATAGGACCATCATCTCCATCGCGTCCGGCTTGCCGTACCACCATCCTATCGATTCCTGACGTTGGCAAGGAAAATAAGAGACGCAAAGCAGTAAGTTGGACAACGACACCGAGTGTGGTCTATGCCTACATCCATTTGCCACCGCCCCGAAGCCTAGCCGAGAATCGCTGCCTAAACCAATCCAGAGAGGGACTTCTCAAGGTACAGACGCAGAAGCTCATACATACGCGTATACACTCATCTCTATGAACACACATACACACACCCTACCTCACAGATGTTTTCGTAGTCGACGGGAACTTCTCGTCCCAGTGAACGCACATCGCTCAAAGGGCCGAAATAAATAAACTAAAAAAACACGAGATCCGGGTGTCTAACGCTTTTTCCCTAAAAGAGGAGATCGGACGGCTCAAAAGAGAAGACGGCCAAAGGAGAGCGGGCTCTGTCTTCTCCCCGGCGGCCAGGCTCCGCTCCGCTGTTTCGTTCCCCCTTTGCCTTCGCCGGGCAGCGAGCGGAGCGCCGCGCGGCGGACAGCCTGACAATGCAAAACCCTCGCCCCTCCTACGCCCACCACCAGCTCCAGCAGCACCTCGCCTCCCTCCTCTCCGCCGCGGCCGGCGACCCCCCGCACCCCTCCGATGACGCCTCCCGCGCCGGCGCCCTCTCCAGCCTCCGCCTCTCCCTCCTCCACCCGCCCAACCGCCCGCTCCTCCCCTCCCTCGCCCCCTTCCTCGCCCCGCCGCTCTCCGTGCTCCTCGCCGACGACGCGTAAGCGTCCCCCCTCCCCCTCCCCCCTCCCCTCGCGCATCTGTATGTAGGTAACGCGATTCTACTCACCTCCTCGTTTGTGTCTGTTGCGCAGGTCCTACGCCGTGCGGCGCGCCGCCGTGGCGGCCTACGCGGCGCTCAGCGCGGTGCTGTGCGCGCACGAGGCGCCCGGGGGCCTTCCGGACGGGTTCGTCGCCTGGGCGCTGCCGCTCCTGGGGGAGCCCGCCTCGGCCGCCCTCGTCGCCGAGGGGCTTAGGGAGCTCCTGGCCACCGGGGATGCGCACGCGGTCGAGCGTTTCGTGCCACCTCTCCTCGCCGCCTGCCGTGACGTGCTCGAGGATGAGCGGACCTCGCTTGCTGTGCTCAGGTGCCTGCTCGGCCTGCTCACGCTCGTGGCCGCCAAGTTCCCCCACTGCTTCCGGCCGCTATTCGTCGACATGGTGGACTTGCTCCTTGGGTGGGTGTTCGTCCCAGACCTTGCTGAAACCGATTGCCGCACCATCGTGGATAGTTTCTCGCAGTTCCAGTGGCACTGGCTCGGTAATCTGCAGTTCTCCCTTGGACTGTTGCCCAAGTTCTTGGCTGATATGGAGGTCCTTATGCATGATC
Source organism: Thinopyrum obtusiflorum (assembly GCA_036873465.1). NCBI lineage: Eukaryota > Viridiplantae > Streptophyta > Magnoliopsida > Poales > Poaceae > Thinopyrum > Thinopyrum obtusiflorum. Next base: position 12,210 of record JAAAWM010010308.1, on the reverse strand, counting down.
CCAACCTTGCGGCCAGCCATAACTCTGGCCGGCTTCGTCCGCTCTTTGCTTGCTTCTCGACGGTGTTGCAGATCATGGCATCTGGTGTGGCAGAGAGAAATAATCTGAGAGAACTTGTAGTAGGGCCACTTGAGGCGTTGGCTCCTCAGCTTTTAAGGTGTGCATCAGTGATAGCTTCGAAGATTGGCTGGTCTGAGAGGATGGAAGAAGCATCCAGATGTTTGGTCTTGCTCGCAGAGATTCTGCAGGAAAGGTTCGCCGAGTTCTATGCTATGTTTGTGGATGTGTTGGCACAGAGTTTGGATAATGCGTCGTCACTACAGTTGGTGGTAGCACTTAAGACTAACCTGCAAGTGTTGTCACTTCAAAATTTGGGGCTCCATTCGGCTGCTGTGGAGCACTTGCTTGAATTCAGCTCACTTTTATCTCGGCTGCGTCTTCACCCAAACCACAATGTGGTTGTAAATTCAGCATCCACTTATCTTTTTTGTCTGCAGCATGGATTGGAAGATGTAGCTGAGCAAGCAATTGCATCATTGATGAAAGAGTTGGAACTATTGAAATTTCTGCTTGAGAACATGCAAGTAAGCTACACTGGTATCCAGAGTCACTCCTTAGAGAACAACACTCCTGTAGGGTATTCAGAGCATCAGTTGCTTTCTTTAATGAAATTCGATTTGAAGATTCTACTGGCCACTATTTCAGCTGATTCTGAAAAGATCGACAGGAGAGTACCTAGGCTGACATCATTCATTTCAGAGAAGCTTGACCCATTTGGCACCCCGTTTCATAATTTCCTTGAGATGCAGTTTCAGATTTTCTCTACACTTCACAGACTGAGCAATGTGGAACTGTCAATTAATATTGAAACATCTGAAGAATTTAAAAGAGGCTCTGGTGATTCAGGCAGTCAAACTCAGATAGATACTGAACCAAGGAAGTCTTTTTGTGACTGTAAAATGAAGTTCATGCATAAATATGGAAAACACATAGTGCGTGGCCTTAGTGCATCATCATCCATGACACTGAAATTAGATGCTTTAGATTGGATAGATTCTTTCGCGAAACTGGTTCTTGCCATGGAAAGGGATCTGAACAAGACCAGTCTCTCTTATGAGTTTGGGGATGCTACCCTTCCGAATATTATTCTCTTCACTATCTTGGATTGCGCTTATGATAGGGAGACTAAAGTAAGATGCCATGTTGCGTTATCCTTGGAAGCCCCCCCCCCCCCCCCCCCCCCCCCCCCCCCCCCCCCCCCCCCCCCCCCCCCCCCCCCCCCCCCCCCCCCCCCCCCCCCCCCCCCCCCCCCCCCCCCCCCCCCCCCCCCCCCCCCCCCCCCCCCCCCCCCCCCCCCCCCCCCCCCCCCCCCCCCCCCCCCCCCCCCCCCCCCCCCCCCCCCCCCCCCCCCCCCCCCCCCCCCCCCCCCCCCCCCCCCCCCCCCCCCCCCCCCCCCCCCCCCCCCCCCCCCCCCCCCCCCCCCCCCCCCCCCCCCCCCCCCCCCCCCCCCCCCCCCCCCCCCCCCCCCCCCCCCCCCCCCCCCCCCCCCCCCCCCCCCCCCCCCCCCCCCCCCCCCCCCCCCCCCCCCCCCCCCCCCCCCCCCCCCCCCCCCCCCCCCCCCCCCCCCCCCCCCCCCCCCCCCCCCCCCCCCCCCCCCCCCCCCCCCCCCCCCCCCCCCCCCCCCCCCCCCCCCCCCCCCCCCCCCCCCCCCCCCCCCCCCCCCCCCCCCCCCCCCCCCCCCCCCCCCCCCCCCCCCCCCCCCCCCCCCCCCCCCCCCCCCCCCCCCCCCCCCCCCCCCCCCCCCCCCCCCCCCCCCCCCCCCCCCCCCCCCCCCCCCCCCCCCCCCCCCCCCCCCCCCCCCCCCCCCCCCCCCCCCCCCCCCCCCCCCCCCCCCCCCCCCCCCCCCCCCCCCCCCCCCCCCCCCCCCCCCCCCCCCCCCCCCCCCCCCCCCCCCCCCCCCCCCCCCCCCCCCCCCCCCCCCCCCCCCCCCCCCCCCCCCCCCCCCCCCCCCCCCCCCCCCCCCCCCCCCCCCCCCCCCCCCCCCCCCCCCCCCCCCCCCCCCCCCCCCCCCCCCCCCCCCCCCCCCCCCCCCCCCCCCCCCCCCCCCCCCCCCCCCCCCCCCCCCCCCCCCCCCCCCCCCCCCCCCCCCCCCCCCCCCCCCCCCCCCCCCCCCCCCCCCCCCCCCCCCCCCCCCCCCCCCCCCCCCCCCCCCCCCCCCCCCCCCCCCCCCCCCCCCCCCCCCCCCCCCCCCCCCCCCCCCCCCCCCCCCCCCCCCCCCCCCCCCCCCCCCCCCCCCCCCCCCCCCCCCCCCCCCCCCCCCCCCCCCCCCCCCCCCCCCCCCCCCCCCCCCCCCCCCCCCCCCCCCCCCCCCCCCCCCCCCCCCCCCCCCCCCCCCCCCCCCCCCCCCCCCCCCCCCCCCCCCCCCCCCCCCCCCCCCCCCCCCCCCCCCCCCCCCCCCCCCCCCCCCCCCCCCCCCCCCCCCCCCCCCCCCCCCCCCCCCCCCCCCCCCCCCCCCCCCCCCCCCCCCCCCCCCCCCCCCCCCCCCCCCCCCCCCCCCCCCCCCCCCCCCCCCCCCCCCCCCCCCCCCCCCCCCCCCCCCCCCCCCCCCCCCCCCCCCCCCCCCCCCCCCCCCCCCCCCCCCCCCCCCCCCCCCCCCCCCCCCCCCCCCCCCCCCCCCCCCCCCCCCCCCCCCCCCCCCCCCCCCCCCCCCCCCCCCCCCCCCCCCCCCCCCCCCCCCCCCCCCCCCCCCCCCCCCCCCCCCCCCCCCCCCCCCCCCCCCCCCCCCCCCCCCCCCCCCCCCCCCCCCCCCCCCCCCCCCCCCCCCCCCCCCCCCCCCCCCCCCCCCCCCCCCCCCCCCCCCCCCCCCCCCCCCCCCCCCCCCCCCCCCCCCCCCCCCCCCCCCCCCCCCCCCCCCCCCCCCCCCCCCCCCCCCCCCCCCCCCCCCCCCCCCCCCCCCCCCCCCCCCCCCCCCCCCCCCCCCCCCCCCCCCCCCCCCCCCCCCCCCCCCCCCCCCCCCCCCCCCCCCCCCCCCCCCCCCCCCCCCCCCCCCCCCCCCCCCCCCCCCCCCCCCCCCCCCCCCCCCCCCCCCCCCCCCCCCCCCCCCCCCCCCCCCCCCCCCCCCCCCCCCCCCCCCCCCCCCCCCCCCCCCCCCCCCCCCCCCCCCCCCCCCCCCCCCCCCCCCCCCCCCCCCCCCCCCCCCCCCCCCCCCCCCCCCCCCCCCCCCCCCCCCCCCCCCCCCCCCCCCCCCCCCCCCCCCCCCCCCCCCGATCGTTCCAAAGGTGGTAAAAGATTTTAGTGATTTTGATGGCTTTCAAAATGGGTCAGAGAAACTTTTGTCTGGTAACAGTGGGTCAGTTTCTACTGCAAACTGTCATGTGCTTGCCCAAGAAATCATAGGCAGTGCTCGAAAGATATCCTGGCAACTTTGTCCCAGTATGGGCAAGGCGTGGCTTTCTTATGCATCTTGGTGCTTTACTCATGCCAATCACTCTCTATCTGGATCCGATTCAAATGTGCAGAACAGTTTGTCCTCCATTCTCCAATCTGAACTTTCTCCAGACAGATTTCACTTGACAGATAATGAGAAGTCTGAGGTGGAGCAAACAATAAGAAGTTTCTATGCTGATAAATCTGCAAATTATGTCGATCATAATTTCTTAGCGACAACAGGGTGCAGCAACAATTCTGAGCAGGAGTATCCCATGACCATGATAATTGAACAGGCAACTCAACTGTTAGAAACTGCAGCCAGAGCACCAGGTTTTGAGGCCAGTGATGGTGAAGGTGCCTATGCACTGCTATCATCAGAGCTTAAAGTTCTCTTTGGTAAATGCGATTCTACAATGGACAGTGCCATGCCTTTGATTAACAATCTTACTGAAATTTGGTGGTCTTTAAGGAAAAGGAGGGTATCACTCTTTGGGCATGCTGCAAATGCTTATTTTCAGTACCTTTCTCATTCATCAAGTGAGATTCAACCTTCATATCAGCGTGATGCCTTAAAAGGGAAAACTAGGGGCTACACTTTGAGAGCATTGTTGTATCTCCTCCATATAATTTTGAACTATGGGGTGGAGCTGAAGGAAACACTTGAAAGTGGGCTTTCAACAGTTCCTTTGTTGCCATGGCAGGTAAATGATGATAGTGGCGCATCTATTCTATAATTATGATAAGGTTAGTGTATAATTATATGTTTGGATCCATGCAGGAGATTATACCACAACTTTTTGCTCGCTTGAGTTCCCACCCAGAGAAGATAGTAAGGAAACAGTTGGAGAGCATATTGGTGAAGCTAGGGAAACTTTCTCCTTATTCTATAGTATATCCTACATTAGTTGATATCAATGCCTGTGAAGGAGAACCTTCTGAGGAGCTTCAGCGAATATTGAACTTTCTGGTATGATGTTTCGTATGTTACTTATACTATGATTATCTGCTTTAGGCTATGATGATATATGCATGCTACTTCTATATTTTGAACACTTTCTGTTTTTCTTTCATAGGTTAAGCTGTACCCCAAATTAATTAAGGATGTTAAGCTTGTAATTGATGAGCTAGGAATGATAACCGTTCTGTGGGAGGAACAATGGCTGAGTACCTTGCAAGATCTCCATTCAGGTAAGCCTCCCCTCGACTTCTGCAGTTCTGTGAAATCAGCTACCCAAGGCAGGCTTCCATGGAAAATGGACACACTTACATAAGAATTAGCTTATGCTCCAGCTTGACATTGTTGTGCTTACTACAGAATCTAGTTAGTTAAAGGGAGCCTTTACCGAACCAAGTAAAATACTTCCGTGCCGTAAGAAAGATGTTGTTGGTTATGTAAGAAGTAAAACACAGTTTTCTTTTCTTCAAAGCCGCTGCAATTCCAAATACACCCTAAGGTCTAAGCCCCAGTTAGTAACCATTATTTTTTCTTGTTCTGATTTTTGAATTAAGTGTTCCTGTGGAGTTAATTACCAAATCCTCTTGTTAACTAGATTGCAATACAAATCCTGAAAAATATTGTTGCATAGGATCTCTAGAATGGTGCCTCTTGAGTTTTTATGAGATCCTTTAGCTTACTAAGTTTCAATACTGTAAGAATGCTTGCTTGCACGGCAAATGACATTTCCTCCTCACTTGCAGTGTACCATTCTAGAAGTTAGGTTGGAGGTTGTCTACTTTAACTACCTTACCTTACCTTACGAAGCCTTTTATCCCAAACAAGTTGGGGTAGGCTAGATATGAAACCCTTTCACGAGGACTTCCCAGGAGGTCACCCATCCTAGTACTACTCTCGCCCAAATGGGTTTCATACCCAAAAGACTGGCTAGTTTTTACGTTGGCTCGCCAAGCCTATCACAACCCTTAGATATGAAACCCTTTCACGAGGACTTCCCAGGAGGTCACCCATCCTAGTACTACTCTCGCTCAAATGGGTTTCATACCGATGGGACTGGCTAGTTTTTTACGTTGGCTCGCCAAGCCTATCACAACCCTCCTCCTTTACCCGGGCTTGGGACCGGCTATGCCTAGAAGACATAGGCGGAGTTAGGTTGGAGGTTGTCTACTTTAACTGTTGCATTAAATTTAATCTGTCTGTACAATGGTTCATGTCTGGTATATGCTTTTGTTTACTTGTTTGTACAAACCTGCATTTAGAAACTTTATGACCAAATAACCAGTAACCACATATTTATATCTAATATACTTTGAGTATTAGTTTGTTGAGTTTTTGATGGGGCATTTTTTATGTTGCTATGTAGATGTCTTAAGGAGAATCAATATACTTAAGGAGGAAGCTGCAAGGGTTGCTGCAAATTCTACACTGACTTCAGCTGAAAAGAACAAGATCAATGCTGCAAAATATTCTGCTATTATGACTCCAATTGTTGTAGCCTTGGAACGTCGTTTAGCATCCACATCCCGTGAACCAAGAACACCCCATGAGACGTGGTTCCATAAGGAATATAATGCTCAGCTGAGATCTGCAATCACAAGCCTTAAGGTGCCCCCTGGATCTCCAGCAGCATTAGGAGAGATTTGGCGGCCTTTTGATTCAATTGCAGCTTCTTTAGTCAGTCATCAAAGAAAGTCATGCGTATTGTTAAGTGAAATTGCTCCACAGCTAGCAACTTTGTCAACCTCTGACATTCCAATGCCTGGTTTTGAGAAGCAGATACTTGATTCCTCGGAATCTTTTTTTGCTGGAAATCATGGCACGGTTACAGTATCTTCTTTCTGCAAAGAAGTTACAATACTTTCTACAAAGACAAGACCTAAGAAGCTCGCCTTGCAAGGATCAGACGGACAGAAGTATATTTATCTTCTCAAGGGACGGGAGGATCTACGTCTTGATTCTCGGATCATGCAGCTTCTGGAGGCGATAAATAGCTTCTTGCATTCATCTTCTGACACTCGAAGTCGAAATATTGCAATACGATTTTATTCTGTTACACCAATTAGTGGACGAGCTGGGCTAATCCAGTGGGTAGAAAATGTAAGCAGCATATACAATGTGTACAAGTCATGGCAAAAACGTACTCAGGCGGCACAGGCACAGCTTTCTTCAGTTAGCACTGGTAACATTCACAACTCAGTACCTCATGTTCCCCGTCCTAGTGATATGTTCTATGGAAAAATAATACCAGCACTGAAAGAAAAAGGGATCAAAAGAGTAATCTCACGAAGAGATTGGCCACTAGACGTTAAGAAAAAAGTTCTGTTGGAGCTTATGAAGGAGACTCCAAAGCAGATTCTGTGGCAAGAAATGTGGTGTTCAAGTGAGGGCTTCAAAAACTTCAACTCAAAAGTAAAGAGGTATGTATGGTGCATGGTACTTCTGCATTGAGCACTCTATTTACATTTACCAAGTGTCCTTTGTTTCCACTGCTAGGCAAAATAAAAGTACGAATTTGAGAGTTTTTACTTTTATTGTACTACTAAAAGTCTGTCCAAGCTTTTCTGCTGGTTGTCATTCTCATGAAGAATATGCCCACTTTGAGCATAGATGGCATATTTGAAACTGAAAATTATGTTGTCAGTTAAGTCGTTGCTCTTAAGTCCTAATGACTCCTTCCTTACAAAAAATTGAAAGAAGAGGGAAACCGCTACTCTTTTCCAGAGGGAACCACATAAAAGTTATGCCGAGTTAAATAGTTGTGCAAGTCCCTAGTGAATTGGGATCTGGGGAGGCTGAGACAAGCTCTTCAGGGTGCTATCGCTGTTGGCAAGCTTCCCTATGAGTTTAATAATGTACATGCCACATAGTTTCCATGATGTAGATTCTAGCGGTGGGGTTAGACAGGGCTAGAGTCCAACCTCCATCGCCAGGGCAGTGGCATATGCAGAGATTAGAGGAAGATTTTTTAGCCTAGCGACTCAATCCGTCAAGTTGAGCCCCACCTCAGTTTTATTCCTGGAATCACCTCTGATATATCATTCATGTAACTTTTTTCTTGTATGTTAACTATGGATTTTCAGATTGTAATTTTGGCGGGAACTAAGATCATATGTTTTGTACTAGTATAAGTAGTGATTTGTGAAGCAACACGTGCCCACAAATTATTTATCAATACATACATAAATGGTAACTGGAACATCAGGAAACCAAGAGTGCCTTGAGGCTATTTTAGTAACTAGTTTGTTCACCATAACACATTCATCAAGATATCTTAGTTTTGCAAAATAGAGCTCTACAATATATCTTATAAGAGTAGTAACTGAAGATTCCTTTCGTCTATTATTTTCGACAGAAGTTTTTATTATCCGTGAGTGCTTAGCTATCAATCTTTTTCCTGTTGCAGATTCTCTAGCAGTCTAGCGGCTATGAGCATGGTTGGCCATATCCTGGGCCTTGGAGATAGGCATTTAGACAATATCCTTATGGACTTTAGCAATGGTGATGTGGTTCACATAGATTACAATATATGCTTTGATAAAGGGAAAAGGTTGAAGATTCCAGAAATCGTTCCGTTCCGTCTTACTCAAACTATTGAATCAGCCTTGGGATTGTCTGGAGTTGAAGGTGTCTTTAGAGCTACCTGTGAGGCAGTTATGGGTGCCCTCTTGAAGAACAAAGATATCATCTTAATGTTAATGGAAGTATTTGTTTGGGACCCATTGATTGAGTGGACACGCGGAAATATGCAAGATGAAGCTGGAATAGCTGGTGAAGAGAAGAAAGGAATGGAATTAGCAGTTAGTTTAAGCTTGTTCTCTTCTAGGATTCAAGAAAGTCGTGTTCCGTTGCAGGTAATTGTCTCTTGGAGTTGGAAATTTTCTTTTGCAGGGCAGCAATATTTTAGAATGATGCGTCAGGCATATTTGCAGTTTTAGCCTCTGTTAAATCAATGAGTTCCGAGTTATTTTTTAAGGATATAATTTATTCCCGGTCTAACTGAACTGTTTGTGATGTTCAGGAGCATCAGGATCTTTTCGTGACTAACTTGCCAGCTACAGTATCTGTTCTAAAGGTATTCCTTTTTAACTTTGTAACCACAAAGTGGAAATATCTCAAATAACATATTTGAATCACCTGATTTTTGTTTTATTCTCACTATATGCAGACATTCTTGGATACTCTAGATCAGTATGAGGTTAAGTCTGCTATATTTTATCATGCTGAGAAAGAGAGGTCCAGTGCTTTACATAATGAAACGTCAGCAAAGTCAATCCTTGCCGAGGCCACTTCAGTTGCTGAAAAATCCCGCACTTCTTTTGAGCTTCATGCTCATGAATTAGCAGAAGCGAAAACATCGACAGTTGACGAAGCTAACACGCTTGCAATATGGGTGGAAAAACATGGAAGGGTTCTTGAGGCCATACGGGACAATTCGATTACAGGTTCGGAGCTATTAATGAAACTAGACAGCAAGGATGAGGCCTTGAGCCTTATTTCAGCTGTCCTCGTATCTGGGGTCCCCCTTACGGTTGTACCAGAGCCAACTAGAGAACATTGCTATGAGTTGGACAGGGAGGTCTCTGAACTAATTACTGAGTTGCATGATGGGTGGTCCTCTGCTTTACAGGCACTTGGTGAGTATGCTTTAATCTTGCAGCAAGTTCTTCCAGTTAACTACATCACAACCAGTCCAATTACTGGTTGGGCACAAGCTTTGCAGCTATCTGTAACCAGTGCAGCACAAGACATGCTTTCTCTTGCCAAAAGGCAGGCTGCAGAAGTCATTGCTAAGGTTCAGGGCGAAGGTAGTAATCTAGTACAGCAAAGATACCGGGATCTCTTAAATCAAATGGAAAGTTATGTTGCATGTGTGGAAAGAATTATGAGGGAATGTTCTGAATTGATGAGTTCTGTTGGATCGGATAACGAAGCAGAGTCTAAAGATCGGATACTTTCTGCATTCATAAACTCTGTTCAATTGTCATCACAAAAGAATGATGAGGATACCGTTCCTTCTTCGCTGGCAGATAATTTGGAGGTCAAACCTCCAGCCCAGGAGGATGTAAAAGAGAAAGCAAGTAAGGTTCTATCTGTTCTTGGGATCGCTGTGAGTCAGTTATACAGTGGCATTAGAGTCAGAGTGTCTGAACTCTCAACTAAAGCTGTTGGGATAACTAAGTTCAGGACAGATGAAGCTGGTCTTCAAGCTGATGCTGGAATGAGTCTGCAATTGTTTGATCAGCAGATCGAAAAATGCGCATTACTTTCTGGATTTGTGAAGGAAGTGCATGAAGTGATGGGGACAAAATTAGGTGAAATAAACGCTGATTATCTGAAGCATCGGCCTGGACAATGGGCTTATACGTTTCAGGCCATTTTGCACTCAAGTACCAACATGATTGAGCAAATGACCGAAGTTTTTCTTCCAGAAATTATTAGATCGTTTGTCTCGTACAATTCGGAGGTAATGGAAGCCTTTGGTTCAATTTCTCGGATACGTGGTTCTGTTGACACAGCTCTAGAGAAGTTGGCTGAGGTAGAACTTGAGAGAACATCACTGACTGAACTGGAACAGAGCTACTTTGTGGAAGTTGGCCGAATCACTGAGCAGCAAGTAGCTCTTGAAGAAGCTGCCATGAGGGGTAGAGACCATCTATCCTGGGAAGAAGCAGAGGAACTAGCTTCACAGGAGGAAGCCTGTAGAGCACAGTTGGAACAACTTCAGAAAACTTGGAGCCAGAAAGATATGAGAATTTCATCAGTTTTGAAAGTAGAAGCCAGTGTCATGAATTCTTTACTTTCTTCTGAAAAGTACTTCTCATCTTTGGTGAGTGCTGATCAGGAAAATGAATTTCATTTCAGAAGCAAGGCTCTGCTTTCAATCTTGACAAAGCCCTTCGCTGACCTGGAATCTCTTGATCATATGCTATCATCTCGTGGCGCCTTCCCTTCCCACATGAGTGGACCAGTTTCTAATCTAAGAGAAGTTTTGGCTGCTAGTTCTTCATTATCTGATGTTATGTGGCCTTTATCTGGCTTATTGAAGGATCATGCTTTTTTTGTTTGGAAGCTCGGTTTGCTTGATTCAATTCTTGACTTGTGCATGCATGAGATTTCATCTTCTGTTGAGCACAGTTGTACTACCAACCAGCTTTACATTACTCTCAAGAAGAAGCTTACGATCCATGTGGAAAATCAAGTTGGTCAATATATTCTGAAAAGGATTGCTCCTGCACTGATCCTACATTTAGACAAAGAAATTTGTGATTTGCTAGAAACGAGCCAAGGAAGAAGAGAATCAGGTCAACCTACTGCGGCTGTAGGAAGGGTTGCATTAATGCTTGAGGAGTACTGTAATGCTCATGAGACAGCTAGAGCTGCCCGGACTGCAGTTTCTCTAAAGCAAAGGCAATTAAATGACCTCACTGAGGCTTTACGCAAAATAATTTTGGAAATAGTTCAGGTTGAATGGCTGCATGATTTTTCGTCGCCTCATGCACAGAAGGCCAAGATTTTCTCACAAAATATTCTTGGTGATGATAAGTTCATGTCTGTGCTTTTAAATCTGAGCAGAAGGAACTTGTTAGATAAGATCCAGTCTTCGATGTCATTGATAACAAGATCAATTGAGTGTCTGCAAGCTTGTGAAAGCACTTCTGTTTCAGCTGAAGGCCAACTTGAGAGAGCAATGGGATGGGCCTGCGCCGGTCCAAATACTTCTGGAGCAGGCAGTTCAACTGCAAAGGGTTCAGGAATCCCCCCTGAGTTTCATGATCATCTATCGAAAAGGAGGAAATTGCTTGGGGGCATTCAAGAACAGGCATCTGACCTTGTTAAGTCTTGCACATCCGTTTTAGAGTTTGAAGCATCTAGAGATGGGCTTTACTTTGTTTCTGAGGATAAATCTTCTGGACAATCTACTGATAAGGGCAGGGCATGGCAGCAAACTTTCGTGAATCTACTGACACGTTTAGATGCAGCATACCATTCCTTTACATGTAAGTCGATTACTTTCCGTTTGTACTTTCATTACATACATGCTCAGAACTGTGAACGTGTTTACTTGTGTTAGATGTGTACAGTTACTGTTCATCACATGTATTAGTTACTGTTCATCACATGTATATGTTCTGGCCTTTGGCCCCTCAGTAAAGCTAGTTGCTCATTTATCCAACATGGTATCAGTTGCCTGGTTCCTCTTCCTCTCCCGCACGCTGCAGCTCCGTGCCTAGCTTCCCCGTCGCCGGCCATCTCCGTCCTCGTCGCCGGCCACCTCCTCCCCCGTCGCCGGCCACCTTCTCCGCGGCTGCAGCTGGCCGTCCGGCGCCGTCCGTGCGCCCGGCAGAAGCCTGCTGCCGCCCCCGCAGCTGCTCTGTCCGCGCCCGCGCCAGGGCCGCGCCCAGGGACGCGCCAGCCCGCGCCCTGCCTGCGCCCGGCCGCGCCCAGTCCGGCCGCGCCCAGGCCGCCCCGGCCGCGCCCACTGCTGCGGCGCCGGCCGCCGCCGCCTCCGCCTCCGGCTGGCCGCCGGTGCTCCTGCCGCCGCTTCCGCCTGGCCGCCGGTGCTCCTGCCGCCGCCTCCGCCCAGGGCCGGCCTCCTCCTGTGCTCGGCCTCCCTCCTCTCCCCCGATTCCCCATTCGGGGCTGCATCGGGGAGCTTAGCTCCGATCCAGATCGGGGAGCGTTGACCAGAGAGGAAAAAAAAATAAAATCCTGTAGCAGTTACTGTAGCAGTTGGCAAAAAAAAAAAACAGAGAGCCCCTCATGTCCGCTTCAGGCTACGTTGCTGTTCCTCGGTGCTCGGTGATCTTCGATGGCACCAACTATGC
>JAAAWM010010307.1:15000-38298 GCA_036873465.1 Thinopyrum obtusiflorum | reverse complement strand
ACCTGGAACACCACAGCGTAATGGTGTGTCCAAACGTCGTAACCGCACTTTATTACATATGGTGCAATCTATGATGTCTCTTACTGATTTACCGCTATCGTTTTGGGGTTATGCTTTAGAGACGGCTGCATTCACGTTAAATAGGGCACCCTCTAAATTCGTTGAGACGACACCATATGAACTGTGGTTTGGCAAGAAACCCAAGTTATTGTTTCTTAAAGTTTGGTGCCGCGATGCTTATGTGAAAAAGCTTCAACCTGATAAGCTCGAACCCAAATCAGAGAAATGTTTCTTCATAGGATACCCAAAGGAAACAGTTGGGTACACCTTCTATCACAGATCCGAAGGCAAGATATTCGTTGCTAAGAATGGATCCTTTCTAGAGAAGGAGTTTCTCTCGAAAGAAGTGAGTGGGAGGAAAGTATAACTTGATGAGGTAGTTGTACCTTCTCTCGAATTGGAAAGTAGTTCATCCCAGAAATCAGTTCCAATGATGCTTACACCGATTAGTGAGGAAGTTAATGATGATGATCATGAAACTTCAGATCAAGTTACTACCGAACCTCGTAGGTCAACCAGAGTACGTTCCTACCAGAGTGTTACGGTAATCCTGTTCTGGGGGGGGGGGGGGGGGGGGGGGGGGGGGGGGGGGGGGGGGGGGGGGGGGGGGGGGGGGGGGGGGGGGGGGGGGGGGGGGGGGGGGGGGGGGGGGGGGGGGGGGGGGGGGGGGGGGGGGGGGGGGGGGGGGGGGGGGGGGGGGGGGGGGGGGGGGGGGGGGGGGGGGGGGGGGGGGGGGGGGGGGGGGGGGGGGGGGGGGGGGGGGGGGGGGGGGGGGGGGGGGGGGGGGGGGGGGGGGGGGGGGGGGGGGGGGGGGGGGGGGGGGGGGGGGGGGGGGGGGGGGGGGGGGGGGGGGGGGGGGGGGGGGGGGGGGGGGGGGGGGGGGGGGGGGGGGGGGGGGGGGGGGGGGGGGGGGGGGGGGGGGGGGGGGGGGGGGGGGGGGGGGGGGGGGGGGGGGGGGGGGGGGGGGGGGGGGGGGGGGGGGGGGGGGGGGGGGGGGGGGGGGGGGGGGGGGGGGGGGGGGGGGGGGGGGGGGGGGGGGGGGGGGGGGGGGGGGGGGGGGGGGGGGGGGGGGGGGGGGGGGGGGGGGGGGGGGGGGGGGGGGGGGGGGGGGGGGGGGGGGGGGGGGGGGGGGGGGGGGGGGGGGGGGGGGGGGGGGGGGGGGGGGGGGGGGGGGGGGGGGGGGGGGGGGGGGGGGGGGGGGGGGGGGGGGGGGGGGGGGGGGGGGGGGGGGGGGGGGGGGGGGGGGGGGGGGGGGGGGGGGGGGGGGGGGGGGGGGGGGGGGGGGGGGGGGGGGGGGGGGGGGGGGGGGGGGGGGGGGGGGGGGGGGGGGGGGGGGGGGGGGGGGGGGGGGGGGGGGGGGGGGGGGGGGGGGGGGGGGGGGGGGGGGGGGGGGGGGGGGGGGGGGGGGGGGGGGGGGGGGGGGGGGGGGGGGGGGGGGGGGGGGGGGGGGGGGGGGGGGGGGGGGGGGGGGGGGGGGGGGGGGGGGGGGGGGGGGGGGGGGGGGGGGGGGGGGGGGGGGGGGGGGGGGGGGGGGGGGGGGGGGGGGGGGGGGGGGGGGGGGGGGGGGGGGGGGGGGGGGGGGGGGGGGGGGGGGGGGGGGGGGGGGGGGGGGGGGGGGGGGGGGGGGGGGGGGGGGGGGGGGGGGGGGGGGGGGGGGGGGGGGGGGGGGGGGGGGGGGGGGGGGGGGGGGGGGGGGGGGGGGGGGGGGGGGGGGGGGGGGGGGGGGGGGGGGGGGGGGGGGGGGGGGGGGGGGGGGGGGGGGGGGGGGGGGGGGGGGGGGGGGGGGGGGGGGGGGGGGGGGGGGGGGGGGGGGGGGGGGGGGGGGGGGGGGGGGGGGGGGGGGGGGGGGGGGGGGGGGGGGGGGGGGGGGGGGGGGGGGGGGGGGGGGGGGGGGGGGGGGGGGGGGGGGGGGGGGGGGGGGGGGGGGGGGGGGGGGGGGGGGGGGGGGGGGGGGGGGGGGGGGGGGGGGGGGGGGGGGGGGGGGGGGGGGGGGGGGGGGGGGGGGGGGGGGGGGGGGGGGGGGGGGGGGGGGGGGGGGGGGGGGGGGGGGGGGGGGGGGGGGGGGGGGGGGGGGGGGGGGGGGGGGGGGGGGGGGGGGGGGGGGGGGGGGGGGGGGGGGGGGGGGGGGGGGGGGGGGGGGGGGGGGGGGGGGGGGGGGGGGGGGGGGGGGGGGGGGGGGGGGGGGGGGGGGGGGGGGGGGGGGGGGGGGGGGGGGGGGGGGGGGGGGGGGGGGGGGGGGGGGGGGGGGGGGGGGGGGGGGGGGGGGGGGGGGGGGGGGGGGGGGGGGGGGGGGGGGGGGGGGGGGGGGGGGGGGGGGGGGGGGGGGGGGGGGGGGGGGGGGGGGGGGGGGGGGGGGGGGGGGGGGGGGGGGGGGGGGGGGGGGGGGGGGGGGGGGGGGGGGGGGGGGGGGGGGGGGGGGGGGGGGGGGGGGGGGGGGGGGGGGGGGGGGGGGGGGGGGGGGGGGGGGGGGGGGGGGGGGGGGGGGGGGGGGGGGGGGGGGGGGGGGGGGGGGGGGGGGGGGGGGGGGGGGGGGGGGGGGGGGGGGGGGGGGGGGGGGGGGGGGGGGGGGGGGGGGGGGGGGGGGGGGGGGGGGGGGGGGGGGGGGGGGGGGGGGGGGGGGGGGGGGGGGGGGGGGGGGGGGGGGGGGGGGGGGGGGGGGGGGGGGGGGGGGGGGGGGGGGGGGGGGGGGGGGGGGGGGGGGGGGGGGGGGGGGGGGGGGGGGGGGGGGGGGGGGGGGGGGGGGGGGGGGGGGGGGGGGGGGGGGGGGGGGGGGGGGGGGGGGGGGGGGGGGGGGGGGGGGGGGGGGGGGGGGGGGGGGGGGGGGGGGGGGGGGGGGGGGGGGGGGGGGGGGGGGGGGGGGGGGGGGGGGGGGGGGGGGGGGGGGGGGGGGGGGGGGGGGGGGGGGGGGGGGGGGGGGGGGGGGGGGGGGGGGGGGGGGGGGGGGGGGGGGGGGGGGGGGGGGGGGGGGGGGGGGGGGGGGGGGGGGGGGGGGGGGGGGGGGGGGGGGGGGGGGGGGGGGGGGGGGGGGGGGGGGGGGGGGGGGGGGGGGGGGGGGGGGGGGGGGGGGGGGGGGGGGGGGGGGGGGGGGGGGGGGGGGGGGGGGGGGGGGGGGGGGGGGGGGGGGGGGGGGGGGGGGGGGGGGGGGGGGGGGGGGGGGGGGGGGGGGGGGGGGGGGGGGGGGGGGGGGGGGGGGGGGGGGGGGGGGGGGGGGGGGGGGGGGGGGGGGGGGGGGGGGGGGGGGGGGGGGGGGGGGGGGGGGGGGGGGGGGGGGGGGGGGGGGGGGGGGGGGGGGGGGGGGGGGGGGGGGGGGGGGGGGGGGGGGGGGGGGGGGGGGGGGGGGGGGGGGGGGGGGGGGGGGGGGGGGGGGGGGGGGGGGGGGGGGGGGGGGGGGGGGGGGGGGGGGGGGGGGGGGGGGGGGGGGGGGGGGGGGGGGGGGGGGGGGGGGGGGGGGGGGGGGGGGGGGGGGGGGGGGGGGGGGGGGGGGGGGGGGGGGGGGGGGGGGGGGGGGGGGGGGGGGGGGGGGGGGGGGGGGGGGGGGGGGGGGGGGGGGGGGGGGGGGGGGGGGGGGGGGGGGGGGGGGGGGGGGGGGGGGGGGGGGGGGGGGGGGGGGGGGGGGGGGGGGGGGGGGGGGGGGGGGGGGGGGGGGGGGGGGGGGGGGGGGGGGGGGGGGGGGGGGGGGGGGGGGGGGGGGGGGGGGGGGGGGGGGGGGGGGGGGGGGGGGGGGGGGGGGGGGGGGGGGGGGGGGGGGGGGGGGGGGGGGGGGGGGGGGGGGGGGGGGGGGGGGGGGGGGGGGGGGGGGGGGGGGGGGGGGGGGGGGGGGGGGGGGGGGGGGGGGGGGGGGGGGGGGGGGGGGGGGGGGGGGGGGGGGGGGGGGGGGGGGGGGGGGGGGGGGGGGGGGGGGGGGGGGGGGGGGGGGGGGGGGGGGGGGGGGGGGGGGGGGGGGGGGGGGGGGGGGGGGGGGGGGGGGGGGGGGGGGGGGGGGGGGGGGGGGGGGGGGGGGGGGGGGGGGGGGGGGGGGGGGGGGGGGGGGGGGGGGGGGGGGGGGGGGGGGGGGGGGGGGGGGGGGGGGGGGGGGGGGGGGGGGGGGGGGGGGGGGGGGGGGGGGGGGGGGGGGGGGGGGGGGGGGGGGGGGGGGGGGGGGGGGGGGGGGGGGGGGGGGGGGGGGGGGGGGGGGGGGGGGGGGGGGGGGGGGGGGGGGGGGGGGGGGGGGGGGGGGGGGGGGGGGGGGGGGGGGGGGGGGGGGGGGGGGGGGGGGGGGGGGGGGGGGGGGGGGGGGGGGGGGGGGGGGGGGGGGGGGGGGGGGGGGGGGGGGGGGGGGGGGGGGGGGGGGGGGGGGGGGGGGGGGGGGGGGGGGGGGGGGGGGGGGGGGGGGGGGGGGGGGGGGGGGGGGGGGGGGGGGGGGGGGGGGGGGGGGGGGGGGGGGGGGGGGGGGGGGGGGGGGGGGGGGGGGGGGGGGGGGGGGGGGGGGGGGGGGGGGGGGGGGGGGGGGGGGGGGGGGGGGGGGGGGGGGGGGGGGGGGGGGGGGGGGGGGGGGGGGGGGGGGGGGGGGGGGGGGGGGGGGGGGGGGGGGGGGGGGGGGGGGGGGGGGGGGGGGGGGGGGGGGGGGGGGGGGGGGGGGGGGGGGGGGGGGGGGGGGGGGGGGGGGGGGGGGGGGGGGGGGGGGGGGGGGGGGGGGGGGGGGGGGGGGGGGGGGGGGGGGGGGGGGGGGGGGGGGGGGGGGGGGGGGGGGGGGGGGGGGGGGGGGGGGGGGGGGGGGGGGGGGGGGGGGGGGGGGGGGGGGGGGGGGGGGGGGGGGGGGGGGGGGGGGGGGGGGGGGGGGGGGGGGGGGGGGGGGGGGGGGGGGGGGGGGGGGGGGGGGGGGGGGGGGGGGGGGGGGGGGGGGGGGGGGGGGGGGGGGGGGGGGGGGGGGGGGGGGGGGGGGGGGGGGGGGGGGGGGGGGGGGGGGGGGGGGGGGGGGGGGGGGGGGGGGGGGGGGGGGGGGGGGGGGGGGGGGGGGGGGGGGGGGGGGGGGGGGGGGGGGGGGGGGGGGGGGGGGGGGGGGGGGGGGGGGGGGGGGGGGGGGGGGGGGGGGGGGGGGGGGGGGGGGGGGGGGGGGGGGGGGGGGGGGGGGGGGGGGGGGGGGGGGGGGGGGGGGGGGGGGGGGAGTTTCAACCTGATAAGCTCAAACCTAAATCGGAGAAGTGTGTCCTCATAGAATACCCAAAGGAAATTGTTGGGTACACCTTCTATCACAGATCCGAAGGCAAAATATTCGTTGCTAAGATGGATCCTTTCTAGAGAAGGAGTTTCTCTCGAAAGAAGTGAGTGGGAGGAAAGTAGAGCTTGATAAGGTAATTGTACCTTCTCCCAAATTGGAAAGTAGTTCATCACAGAAATCAGTTCCTGTGATACCTACACCGATTAGTGAGGAAGTTAATGATGATGATCATGAAACTTCGGATCAAGTTACTACATAAACTCGTAGGTCTTCTAGAGTATGGTCCGCACCAGAGTGGTGCGACAATCCTGTTCTGAAAGCCGCGAACCGTGTCTTTTGGGGAAGATGACTAAAACTCCGTTCTCCGGGACAATGTAACGAGCTAGTGACTTATTGGAAATAATACATATTGATGTATGCAGACCAATGATATTAAGGCTCGTGGCGGGTATCGTTATTTTCTGACCTTCACAGATAATTTCAGCAGATATGGGTATATCTACTTAATGAAACACAAGTATGAAACATTTGAAAAGTTCAAAGAATTTCAGAGTGAAGTGGAGAATCATCATAACAAGAAAATCAAGTTTCTATGATCTGATCGTGGAGGAGAATATTTGAGTTACAAGTTTGGCCTTCATATAAAACAATGTGGAATAGTTTCACAGTTCACGCCACCCGGAACACCACAACATTATGGTGTGTCTGAATGTCGTAACTGCACTTTATTGGATATAGTGCAATCTATGATGTATCTTACCGATTTACCACTATCGTTTTGGGGTTATGCATTAGAGATAGCTGCATTCACTTTAAATAGGGCACCATCGAAATCCATTGAGACGACGACTTATGAACTGTGGTTTGGCAAGACACCAAAGTTGTCGTTTCTTAAAGTTTGGGGCTGCGATGCTTATGTGAAAAAGTTTCAACCTGATAAGCTCAAACCTAAATCGGAGAAGTGTGTCCTCATAGAATACCCAAAGGAAATTGTTGGGTACACCTTCTATCACAGATCCGAAGGGGGGGGGGGGGGGGGGGGGGGGGGGGGGGGGGGGGGGGGGGGGGGGGGGGGGGGGGGGGGGGGGGGGGGGGGGGGGGGGGGGGGGGGGGGGGGGGGGGGGGGGGGGGGGGGGGGGGGGGGGGGGGGGGGGGGGGGGGGGGGGGGGGGGGGGGGGGGGGGGGGGGGGGGGGGGGGGGGGGGGGGGGGGGGGGGGGGGGGGGGGGGGGGGGGGGGGGGGGGGGGGGGGGGGGGGGGGGGGGGGGGGGGGGGGGGGGGGGGGGGGGGGGGGGGGGGGGGGGGGGGGGGGGGGGGGGGGGGGGGGGGGGGGGGGGGGGGGGGGGGGGGGGGGGGGGGGGGGGGGGGGGGGGGGGGGGGGGGGGGGGGGGGGGGGGGGGGGGGGGGGGGGGGGGGGGGGGGGGGGGGGGGGGGGGGGGGGGGGGGGGGGGGGGGGGGGGGGGGGGGGGGGGGGGGGGGGGGGGGGGGGGGGGGGGGGGGGGGGGGGGGGGGGGGGGGGGGGGGGGGGGGGGGGGGGGGGGGGGGGGGGGGGGGGGGGGGGGGGGGGGGGGGGGGGGGGGGGGGGGGGGGGGGGGGGGGGGGGGGGGGGGGGGGGGGGGGGGGGGGGGGGGGGGGGGGGGGGGGGGGGGGGGGGGGGGGGGGGGGGGGGGGGGGGGGGGGGGGGGGGGGGGGGGGGGGGGGGGGGGGGGGGGGGGGGGGGGGGGGGGGGGGGGGGGGGGGGGGGGGGGGGGGGGGGGGGGGGGGGGGGGGGGGGGGGGGGGGGGGGGGGGGGGGGGGGGGGGGGGGGGGGGGGGGGGGGGGGGGGGGGGGGGGGGGGGGGGGGGGGGGGGGGGGGGGGGGGGGGGGGGGGGGGGGGGGGGGGGGGGGGGGGGGGGGGGGGGGGGGGGGGGGGGGGGGGGGGGGGGGGGGGGGGGGGGGGGGGGGGGGGGGGGGGGGGGGGGGGGGGGGGGGGGGGGGGGGGGGGGGGGGGGGGGGGGGGGGGGGGGGGGGGGGGGGGGGGGGGGGGGGGGGGGGGGGGGGGGGGGGGGGGGGGGGGGGGGGGGGGGGGGGGGGGGGGGGGGGGGGGGGGGGGGGGGGGGGGGGGGGGGGGGGGGGGGGGGGGGGGGGGGGGGGGGGGGGGGGGGGGGGGGGGGGGGGGGGGGGGGGGGGGGGGGGGGGGGGGGGGGGGGGGGGGGGGGGGGGGGGGGGGGGGGGGGGGGGGGGGGGGGGGGGGGGGGGGGGGGGGGGGGGGGGGGGGGGGGGGGGGGGGGGGGGGGGGGGGGGGGGGGGGGGGGGGGGGGGGGGGGGGGGGGGGGGGGGGGGGGGGGGGGGGGGGGGGGGGGGGGGGGGGGGGGGGGGGGGGGGGGGGGGGGGGGGGGGGGGGGGGGGGGGGGGGGGGGGGGGGGGGGGGGGGGGGGGGGGGGGGGGGGGGGGGGGGGGGGGGGGGGGGGGGGGGGGGGGGGGGGGGGGGGGGGGGGGGGGGGGGGGGGGGGGGGGGGGGGGGGGGGGGGGGGGGGGGGGGGGGGGGGGGGGGGGGGGGGGGGGGGGGGGGGGGGGGGGGGGGGGGGGGGGGGGGGGGGGGGGGGGGGGGGGGGGGGGGGGGGGGGGGGGGGGGGGGGGGGGGGGGGGGGGGGGGGGGGGGGGGGGGGGGGGGGGGGGGGGGGGGGGGGGGGGGGGGGGGGGGGGGGGGGGGGGGGGGGGGGGGGGGGGGGGGGGGGGGGGGGGGGGGGGGGGGGGGGGGGGGGGGGGGGGGGGGGGGGGGGGGGGGGGGGGGGGGGGGGGGGGGGGGGGGGGGGGGGGGGGGGGGGGGGGGGGGGGGGGGGGGGGGGGGGGGGGGGGGGGGGGGGGGGGGGGGGGGGGGGGGGGGGGGGGGGGGGGGGGGGGGGGGGGGGGGGGGGGGGGGGGGGGGGGGGGGGGGGGGGGGGGGGGGGGGGGGGGGGGGGGGGGGGGGGGGGGGGGGGGGGGGGGGGGGGGGGGGGGGGGGGGGGGGGGGGGGGGGGGGGGGGGGGGGGGGGGGGGGGGGGGGGGGGGGGGGGGGGGGGGGGGGGGGGGGGGGGGGGGGGGGGGGGGGGGGGGGGGGGGGGGGGGGGGGGGGGGGGGGGGGGGGGGGGGGGGGGGGGGGGGGGGGGGGGGGGGGGGGGGGGGGGGGGGGGGGGGGGGGGGGGGGGGGGGGGGGGGGGGGGGGGGGGGGGGGGGGGGGGGGGGGGGGGGGGGGGGGGGGGGGGGGGGGGGGGGGGGGGGGGGGGGGGGGGGGGGGGGGGGGGGGGGGGGGGGGGGGGGGGGGGGGGGGGGGGGGGGGGGGGGGGGGGGGGGGGGGGGGGGGGGGGGGGGGGGGGGGGGGGGGGGGGGGGGGGGGGGGGGGGGGGGGGGGGGGGGGGGGGGGGGGGGGGGGGGGGGGGGGGGGGGGGGGGGGGGGGGGGGGGGGGGGGGGGGGGGGGGGGGGGGGGGGGGGGGGGGGGGGGGGGGGGGGGGGGGGGGGGGGGGGGGGGGGGGGGGGGGGGGGGGGGGGGGGGGGGGGGGGGGGGGGGGGGGGGGGGGGGGGGGGGGGGGGGGGGGGGGGGGGGGGGGGGGGGGGGGGGGGGGGGGGGGGGGGGGGGGGGGGGGGGGGGGGGGGGGGGGGGGGGGGGGGGGGGGGGGGGGGGGGGGGGGGGGGGGGGGGGGGGGGGGGGGGGGGGGGGGGGGGGGGGGGGGGGGGGGGGGGGGGGGGGGGGGGGGGGGGGGGGGGGGGGGGGGGGGGGGGGGGGGGGGGGGGGGGGGGGGGGGGGGGGGGGGGGGGGGGGGGGGGGGGGGGGGGGGGGGGGGGGGGGGGGGGGGGGGGGGGGGGGGGGGGGGGGGGGGGGGGGGGGGGGGGGGGGGGGGGGGGGGGGGGGGGGGGGGGGGGGGGGGGGGGGGGGGGGGGGGGGGGGGGGGGGGGGGGGGGGGGGGGGGGGGGGGGGGGGGGGGGGGGGGGGGGGGGGGGGGGGGGGGGGGGGGGGGGGGGGGGGGGGGGGGGGGGGGGGGGGGGGGGGGGGGGGGGGGGGGGGGGGGGGGGGGGGGGGGGGGGGGGGGGGGGGGGGGGGGGGGGGGGGGGGGGGGGGGGGGGGGGGGGGGGGGGGGGGGGGGGGGGGGGGGGGGGGGGGGGGGGGGGGGGGGGGGGGGGGGGGGGGGGGGGGGGGGGGGGGGGGGGGGGGGGGGGGGGGGGGGGGGGGGGGGGGGGGGGGGGGGGGGGGGGGGGGGGGGGGGGGGGGGGGGGGGGGGGGGGGGGGGGGGGGGGGGGGGGGGGGGGGGGGGGGGGGGGGGGGGGGGGGGGGGGGGGGGGGGGGGGGGGGGGGGGGGGGGGGGGGGGGGGGGGGGGGGGGGGGGGGGGGGGGGGGGGGGGGGGGGGGGGGGGGGGGGGGGGGGGGGGGGGGGGGGGGGGGGGGGGGGGGGGGGGGGGGGGGGGGGGGGGGGGGGGGGGGGGGGGGGGGGGGGGGGGGGGGGGGGGGGGGGGGGGGGGGGGGGGGGGGGGGGGGGGGGGGGGGGGGGGGGGGGGGGGGGGGGGGGGGGGGGGGGGGGGGGGGGGGGGGGGGGGGGGGGGGGGGGGGGGGGGGGGGGGGGGGGGGGGGGGGGGGGGGGGGGGGGGGGGGGGGGGGGGGGGGGGGGGGGGGGGGGGGGGGGGGGGGGGGGGGGGGGGGGGGGGGGGGGGGGGGGGGGGGGGGGGGGGGGGGGGGGGGGGGGGGGGGGGGGGGGGGGGGGGGGGGGGGGGGGGGGGGGGGGGGGGGGGGGGGGGGGGGGGGGGGGGGGGGGGGGGGGGGGGGGGGGGGGGGGGGGGGGGGGGGGGGGGGGGGGGGGGGGGGGGGGGGGGGGGGGGGGGGGGGGGGGGGGGGGGGGGGGGGGGGGGGGGGGGGGGGGGGGGGGGGGGGGGGGGGGGGGGGGGGGGGGGGGGGGGGGGGGGGGGGGGGGGGGGGGGGGGGGGGGGGGGGGGGGGGGGGGGGGGGGGGGGGGGGGGGGGGGGGGGGGGGGGGGGGGGGGGGGGGGGGGGGGGGGGGGGGGGGGGGGGGGGGGGGGGGGGGGGGGGGGGGGGGGGGGGGGGGGGGGGGGGGGGGGGGGGGGGGGGGGGGGGGGGGGGGGGGGGGGGGGGGGGGGGGGGGGGGGGGGGGGGGGGGGGGGGGGGGGGGGGGGGGGGGGGGGGGGGGGGGGGGGGGGGGGGGGGGGGGGGGGGGGGGGGGGGGGGGGGGGGGGGGGGGGGGGGGGGGGGGGGGGGGGGGGGGGGGGGGGGGGGGGGGGGGGGGGGGGGGGGGGGGGGGGGGGGGGGGGGGGGGGGGGGGGGGGGGGGGGGGGGGGGGGGGGGGGGGGGGGGGGGGGGGGGGGGGGGGGGGGGGGGGGGGGGGGGGGGGGGGGGGGGGGGGGGGGGGGGGGGGGGGGGGGGGGGGGGGGGGGGGGGGGGGGGGGGGGGGGGGGGGGGGGGGGGGGGGGGGGGGGGGGGGGGGGGGGGGGGGGGGGGGGGGGGGGGGGGGGGGGGGGGGGGGGGGGGGGGGGGGGGGGGGGGGGGGGGGGGGGGGGGGGGGGGGGGGGGGGGGGGGGGGGGGGGGGGGGGGGGGGGGGGGGGGGGGGGGGGGGGGGGGGGGGGGGGGGGGGGGGGGGGGGGGGGGGGGGGGGGGGGGGGGGGGGGGGGGGGGGGGGGGGGGGGGGGGGGGGGGGGGGGGGGGGGGGGGGGGGGGGGGGGGGGGGGGGGGGGGGGGGGGGGGGGGGGGGGGGGGGGGGGGGGGGGGGGGGGGGGGGGGGGGGGGGGGGGGGGGGGGGGGGGGGGGGGGGGGGGGGGGGGGGGGGGGGGGGGGGGGGGGGGGGGGGGGGGGGGGGGGGGGGGGGGGGGGGGGGGGGGGGGGGGGGGGGGGGGGGGGGGGGGGGGGGGGGGGGGGGGGGGGGGGGGGGGGGGGGGGGGGGGGGGGGGGGGGGGGGGGGGGGGGGGGGGGGGGGGGGGGGGGGGGGGGGGGGGGGGGGGGGGGGGGGGGGGGGGGGGGGGGGGGGGGGGGGGGGGGGGGGGGGGGGGGGGGGGGGGGGGGGGGGGGGGGGGGGGGGGGGGGGGGGGGGGGGGGGGGGGGGGGGGGGGGGGGGGGGGGGGGGGGGGGGGGGGGGGGGGGGGGGGGGGGGGGGGGGGGGGGGGGGGGGGGGGGGGGGGGGGGGGGGGGGGGGGGGGGGGGGGGGGGGGGGGGGGGGGGGGGGGGGGGGGGGGGGGGGGGGGGGGGGGGGGGGGGGGGGGGGGGGGGGGGGGGGGGGGGGGGGGGGGGGGGGGGGGGGGGGGGGGGGGGGGGGGGGGGGGGGGGGGGGGGGGGGGGGGGGGGGGGGGGGGGGGGGGGGGGGGGGGGGGGGGGGGGGGGGGGGGGGGGGGGGGGGGGGGGGGGGGGGGGGGGGGGGGGGGGGGGGGGGGGGGGGGGGGGGGGGGGGGGGGGGGGGGGGGGGGGGGGGGGGGGGGGGGGGGGGGGGGGGGGGGGGGGGGGGGGGGGGGGGGGGGGGGGGGGGGGGGGGGGGGGGGGGGGGGGGGGGGGGGGGGGGGGGGGGGGGGGGGGGGGGGGGGGGGGGGGGGGGGGGGGGGGGGGGGGGGGGGGGGGGGGGGGGGGGGGGGGGGGGGGGGGGGGGGGGGGGGGGGGGGGGGGGGGGGGGGGGGGGGGGGGGGGGGGGGGGGGGGGGGGGGGGGGGGGGGGGGGGGGGGGGGGGGGGGGGGGGGACCTTGCTGCACTTTATTTACTTTTGTTACTTGTTGCTCGTTACAAATTATCTCATTACAAAACTATCTGTTACCACTTATTTCAGTACTTGTAGAGAATACCTTGCTGAAAACCGTTTATCATTTCCTTCTGCTCCTCGTTGGGTTCGACGCTCTTACTTATCGAAAGGAGTAGATCCCCTATAATTGTGGGTCATCAAGAATTTTTTCTGGCATCATTGCCGGGGAGTGAAGCGCCTTTGGTAGGTCGAATTTGGTAAGGAAAAATTTATATAGTGTGCTGAAATTTACTGTCACTTGTTACTATGGAAAGTAATCCTCTGAGGGGCTTGTTCGGGGTATCTTCACCCCGACCAGTAGAGCAAAGAGTTGCTCCTCAACCTACTGAACCTATTGAAAATGAAATTCCTTATGAGTATCTGTCGGTGTCAAAACCGGCGGATCTCGGGTAGGGGGTCCCGAACTGTGCGTCAAGGCCGGATGGTAACAGGAGACAAGGGACAAGATGTTTTTTACCCAGGTTCGGGCCCTCTCGATGGAGGTAATACCCTACTCCTCCTTGATTAATATTGATGATATGGGTAGTACAAGAGTAGATCTACCACGATATCAAGGAGGCTAAACCCTAGAAGCTAGCCTATGGTATGATTGTTGTGTATGGAGTTGAGGAGGTGCAGTGTTCACTCTATCGCCTTTGGCGAGGGAGGCAATCCACTGCCGGCTGCACTTTTCTCTTTCACCCAACGCCTGTGCGGTGATACGTCCATTTTTCATCATGCTTTTATATCGATATTTATTGCATTATGTGCTGTTATTTCACATTATGTCACAATAGTTATGGCTATTCTCTCTTATTTTACAAGGTTTACATAAGGAGGGAGAATGCCGGCAGCTGGAATTCCGCGTTGGAAAAGGAGCAAATATTAGAGACCTATTCTGCACAACTCCAAAAGTCCTGAAACTCCACGGAACACCTTATAATAAATAATGAAAAATCCTCGCCAAAGAAGAAGACTAGGGGGGCCACACCCTTCTCACAAGGGTGGGCCCCCCCTAGGGCGCGCCCCCTGCCTCGTGGGCCCCCTGGTGGCTCTCCGATGACCATCTTCTCCTATATGAAGTCTTTCGTCGAGAAAAAAAATAGGAAGCAACCTTTCGGGATGAAACTCCAGCAGAGCTGTTCTACCGGGGAAACTTCCCTCCCGGACGGGGAAATCATCGCCATCGTCATCACCAACGCTCCTCTCATCGGGAGAGGGCAATCTCCATCAACATCTTCATCAGCACCATCTCATCTCAAAACCCTAGTTCATCCCTTGTATCCAATTCTTGTCTCCAAGCCCAGGATTGGTGCTAGTAGGTTGCTAGTAGTGTTAATTACTCCTTGTAGTTGATGCTAGTTGGTTTAATTGGTGGAAGATCATATGTTCAGATCTTTTATGCATATTAATACCCCTCTGATTATGAACATGAATATGCTTTTTGAGTAGTTACGTTTGTTCCTGAGGACAAGGGAGAAGTCTTGCTATTAGTAGTCATGTGAATTTGGTATTCGTTCGATATTTTGATGAGATGTATGTTGTCTAGCTCTAGTGGTGTTATGTGAACGTCTACTACATAACACTTCACCATTATTTGGGCCTAGAGGAAGGCATTGGGAAGTAATAAGTAGATGATGGGTTGCTAGAGTGACAGAAGCTTAACCCCAGTTTATGCGTTGCTTCGTAAGGGGCCGATTTGGATCCATATGTTTCATGCTATGGTTAGGTTTACCTTAATACTTTTGTTGTAGTTGCGGATGCTTGCAATAGAGGTTTATCATAAGTGGGATGCTTGTTCAAGTAAGAATAGCACCCAAGCAGCGGTCCACCCACATATCAAATTATCAAAGTAGCGATTGTGAATCATATGAACGTGATGAAAACTAGCTTGACGATATTCCCATGTGTCCTCGGGATCGCTTTTCCTTATATAAGAGTTTGTCCAGGCTTGTCCTTTGCTACAAAAAGGAGGGGGGGGGGGGGGGGGGGGGGGGGGGGGGGGGGGGGGGGGGGGGGGGGGGGGGGGGGGGGGGGGGGGGGGGGGGGGGGGGGGGGGGGGGGGGGGGGGGGGGGGGGGGGGGGGGGGGGGGGGGGGGGGGGGGGGGGGGGGGGGGGGGGGGGGGGGGGGGGGGGGGGGGGGGGGGGGGGGGGGGGGGGGGGGGGGGGGGGGGGGGGGGGGGGGGGGGGGGGGGGGGGGGGGGGGGGGGGGGGGGGGGGGGGGGGGGGGGGGGGGGGGGGGGGGGGGGGGGGGGGGGGGGGGGGGGGGGGGGGGGGGGGGGGGGGGGGGGGGGGGGGGGGGGGGGGGGGGGGGGGGGGGGGGGGGGGGGGGGGGGGGGGGGGGGGGGGGGGGGGGGGGGGGGGGGGGGGGGGGGGGGGGGGGGGGGGGGGGGGGGGGGGGGGGGGGGGGGGGGGGGGGGGGGGGGGGGGGGGGGGGGGGGGGGGGGGGGGGGGGGGGGGGGGGGGGGGGGGGGGGGGGGGGGGGGGGGGGGGGGGGGGGGGGGGGGGGGGGGGGGGGGGGGGGGGGGGGGGGGGGGGGGGGGGGGGGGGGGGGGGGGGGGGGGGGGGGGGGGGGGGGGGGGGGGGGGGGGGGGGGGGGGGGGGGGGGGGGGGGGGGGGGGGGGGGGGGGGGGGGGGGGGGGGGGGGGGGGGGGGGGGGGGGGGGGGGGGGGGGGGGGGGGGGGGGGGGGGGGGGGGGGGGGGGGGGGGGGGGGGGGGGGGGGGGGGGGGGGGGGGGGGGGGGGGGGGGGGGGGGGGGGGGGGGGGGGGGGGGGGGGGGGGGGGGGGGGGGGGGGGGGGGGGGGGGGGGGGGGGGGGGGGGGGGGGGGGGGGGGGGGGGGGGGGGGGGGGGGGGGGGGGGGGGGGGGGGGGGGGGGGGGGGGGGGGGGGGGGGGGGGGGGGGGGGGGGGGGGGGGGGGGGGGGGGGGGGGGGGGGGGGGGGGGGGGGGGGGGGGGGGGGGGGGGGGGGGGGGGGGGGGGGGGGGGGGGGGGGGGGGGGGGGGGGGGGGGGGGGGGGGGGGGGGGGGGGGGGGGGGGGGGGGGGGGGGGGGGGGGGGGGGGGGGGGGGGGGGGGGGGGGGGGGGGGGGGGGGGGGGGGGGGGGGGGGGGGGGGGGGGGGGGGGGGGGGGGGGGGGGGGGGGGGGGGGGGGGGGGGGGGGGGGGGGGGGGGGGGGGGGGGGGGGGGGGGGGGGGGGGGGGGGGGGGGGGGGGGGGGGGGGGGGGGGGGGGGGGGGGGGGGGGGGGGGGGGGGGGGGGGGGGGGGGGGGGGGGGGGGGGGGGGGGGGGGGGGGGGGGGGGGGGGGGGGGGGGGGGGGGGGGGGGGGGGGGGGGGGGGGGGGGGGGGGGGGGGGGGGGGGGGGGGGGGGGGGGGGGGGGGGGGGGGGGGGGGGGGGGGGGGGGGGGGGGGGGGGGGGGGGGGGGGGGGGGGGGGGGGGGGGGGGGGGGGGGGGGGGGGGGGGGGGGGGGGGGGGGGGGGGGGGGGGGGGGGGGGGGGGGGGGGGGGGGGGGGGGGGGGGGGGGGGGGGGGGGGGGGGGGGGGGGGGGGGGGGGGGGGGGGGGGGGGGGGGGGGGGGGGGGGGGGGGGGGGGGGGGGGGGGGGGGGGGGGGGGGGGGGGGGGGGGGGGGGGGGGGGGGGGGGGGGGGGGGGGGGGGGGGGGGGGGGGGGGGGGGGGGGGGGGGGGGGGGGGGGGGGGGGGGGGGGGGGGGGGGGGGGGGGGGGGGGGGGGGGGGGGGGGGGGGGGGGGGGGGGGGGGGGGGGGGGGGGGGGGGGGGGGGGGGGGGGGGGGGGGGGGGGGGGGGGGGGGGGGGGGGGGGGGGGGGGGGGGGGGGGGGGGGGGGGGGGGGGGGGGGGGGGGGGGGGGGGGGGGGGGGGGGGGGGGGGGGGGGGGGGGGGGGGGGGGGGGGGGGGGGGGGGGGGGGGGGGGGGGGGGGGGGGGGGGGGGGGGGGGGGGGGGGGGGGGGGGGGGGGGGGGGGGGGGGGGGGGGGGGGGGGGGGGGGGGGGGGGGGGGGGGGGGGGGGGGGGGGGGGGGGGGGGGGGGGGGGGGGGGGGGGGGGGGGGGGGGGGGGGGGGGGGGGGGGGGGGGGGGGGGGGGGGGGGGGGGGGGGGGGGGGGGGGGGGGGGGGGGGGGGGGGGGGGGGGGGGGGGGGGGGGGGGGGGGGGGGGGGGGGGGGGGGGGGGGGGGGGGGGGGGGGGGGGGGGGGGGGGGGGGGGGGGGGGGGGGGGGGGGGGGGGGGGGGGGGGGGGGGGGGGGGGGGGGGGGGGGGGGGGGGGGGGGGGGGGGGGGGGGGGGGGGGGGGGGGGGGGGGGGGGGGGGGGGGGGGGGGGGGGGGGGGGGGGGGGGGGGGGGGGGGGGGGGGGGGGGGGGGGGGGGGGGGGGGGGGGGGGGGGGGGGGGGGGGGGGGGGGGGGGGGGGGGGGGGGGGGGGGGGGGGGGGGGGGGGGGGGGGGGGGGGGGGGGGGGGGGGGGGGGGGGGGGGGGGGGGGGGGGGGGGGGGGGGGGGGGGGGGGGGGGGGGGGGGGGGGGGGGGGGGGGGGGGGGGGGGGGGGGGGGGGGGGGGGGGGGGGGGGGGGGGGGGGGGGGGGGGGGGGGGGGGGGGGGGGGGGGGGGGGGGGGGGGGGGGGGGGGGGGGGGGGGGGGGGGGGGGGGGGGGGGGGGGGGGGGGGGGGGGGGGGGGGGGGGGGGGGGGGGGGGGGGGGGGGGGGGGGGGGGGGGGGGGGGGGGGGGGGGGGGGGGGGGGGGGGGGGGGGGGGGGGGGGGGGGGGGGGGGGGGGGGGGGGGGGGGGGGGGGGGGGGGGGGGGGGGGGGGGGGGGGGGGGGGGGGGGGGGGGGGGGGGGGGGGGGGGGGGGGGGGGGGGGGGGGGGGGGGGGGGGGGGGGGGGGGGGGGGGGGGGGGGGGGGGGGGGGGGGGGGGGGGGGGGGGGGGGGGGGGGGGGGGGGGGGGGGGGGGGGGGGGGGGGGGGGGGGGGGGGGGGGGGGGGGGGGGGGGGGGGGGGGGGGGGGGGGGGGGGGGGGGGGGGGGGGGGGGGGGGGGGGGGGGGGGGGGGGGGGGGGGGGGGGGGGGGGGGGGGGGGGGGGGGGGGGGGGGGGGGGGGGGGGGGGGGGGGGGGGGGGGGGGGGGGGGGGGGGGGGGGGGGGGGGGGGGGGGGGGGGGGGGGGGGGGGGGGGGGGGGGGGGGGGGGGGGGGGGGGGGGGGGGGGGGGGGGGGGGGGGGGGGGGGGGGGGGGGGGGGGGGGGGGGGGGGGGGGGGGGGGGGGGGGGGGGGGGGGGGGGGGGGGGGGGGGGGGGGGGGGGGGGGGGGGGGGGGGGGGGGGGGGGGGGGGGGGGGGGGGGGGGGGGGGGGGGGGGGGGGGGGGGGGGGGGGGGGGGGGGGGGGGGGGGGGGGGGGGGGGGGGGGGGGGGGGGGGGGGGGGGGGGGGGGGGGGGGGGGGGGGGGGGGGGGGGGGGGGGGGGGGGGGGGGGGGGGGGGGGGGGGGGGGGGGGGGGGGGGGGGGGGGGGGGGGGGGGGGGGGGGGGGGGGGGGGGGGGGGGGGGGGGGGGGGGGGGGGGGGGGGGGGGGGGGGGGGGGGGGGGGGGGGGGGGGGGGGGGGGGGGGGGGGGGGGGGGGGGGGGGGGGGGGGGGGGGGGGGGGGGGGGGGGGGGGGGGGGGGGGGGGGGGGGGGGGGGGGGGGGGGGGGGGGGGGGGGGGGGGGGGGGGGGGGGGGGGGGGGGGGGGGGGGGGGGGGGGGGGGGGGGGGGGGGGGGGGGGGGGGGGGGGGGGGGGGGGGGGGGGGGGGGGGGGGGGGGGGGGGGGGGGGGGGGGGGGGGGGGGGGGGGGGGGGGGGGGGGGGGGGGGGGGGGGGGGGGGGGGGGGGGGGGGGGGGGGGGGGGGGGGGGGGGGGGGGGGGGGGGGGGGGGGGGGGGGGGGGGGGGGGGGGGGGGGGGGGGGGGGGGGGGGGGGGGGGGGGGGGGGGGGGGGGGGGGATCCATTAAGGATTGCAGTTTTGTTATCCATTTGCCAGATTTCATAAAATGCGACAATTGCTAACATGATTCGGACAGACTTTAAGCATCGATACGAGTGAGAAAATCTCATCGTAGTCAACACCTTAAACTTTGTCAAAAACCTTTTTCGACAAGTCTTGCTTTGTAGATAGTAACACTACTATCAGCGTCCGTCTTCCTCTTGAAGATCCATTTATTTTCTATGGCTTGCCGATCATCGGGCAAGTCAACCAAAGTCCATACTTTGTTCTCATACATGGATCTCATCTCAGATTTCATGGCCTCAAACCATTTCGCGGAATCTGGGCTCACCATCGCTTCTTCATAGTTCGTAGGTTTGCCTTGGTCAAGTAACATGACCTCCAGAATAGGATTACTGTACCACTCTGGTGCGAATCTTACTCTGGTTGACCTACGAGGTTCAGTAGTAACTTGATCTGAAGTTTCATGATCAATATCATTAGCTTCCTCACTAATTGGTGTAGGTGTCACAGGAACCGGTTTCTGTGATGAACTACTTTCCAATAAGGGAGCAGGTACAGTTACCCCATCAAGTTCTACTTTCCTCCCACTCACTTCTTACGAGAGAAATTCCTTCTCTAGAAAGGATCCAAATTTAGCAACAAAAGTCTTGCCTTCAGATCTGGGGGGGGGGGGGGGGGGGGGGGGGGGGGGGGGGGGGGGGGGGGGGGGGGGGGGGGGGGGGGGGGGGGGGGGGGGGGGGGGGGGGGGGGGGGGGGGGGGGGGGGGGGGGGGGGGGGGGGGGGGGGGGGGGGGGGGGGGGGGGGGGGGGGGGGGGGGGGGGGGGGGGGGGGGGGGGGGGGGGGGGGGGGGGGGGGGGGGGGGGGGGGGGGGGGGGGGGGGGGGGGGGGGGGGGGGGGGGGGGGGGGGGGGGGGGGGGGGGGGGGGGGGGGGGGGGGGGGGGGGGGGGGGGGGGGGGGGGGGGGGGGGGGGGGGGGGGGGGGGGGGGGGGGGGGGGGGGGGGGGGGGGGGGGGGGGGGGGGGGGGGGGGGGGGGGGGGGGGGGGGGGGGGGGGGGGGGGGGGGGGGGGGGGGGGGGGGGGGGGGGGGGGGGGGGGGGGGGGGGGGGGGGGGGGGGGGGGGGGGGGGGGGGGGGGGGGGGGGGGGGGGGGGGGGGGGGGGGGGGGGGGGGGGGGGGGGGGGGGGGGGGGGGGGGGGGGGGGGGGGGGGGGGGGGGGGGGGGGGGGGGGGGGGGGGGGGGGGGGGGGGGGGGGGGGGGGGGGGGGGGGGGGGGGGGGGGGGGGGGGGGGGGGGGGGGGGGGGGGGGGGGGGGGGGGGGGGGGGGGGGGGGGGGGGGGGGGGGGGGGGGGGGGGGGGGGGGGGGGGGGGGGGGGGGGGGGGGGGGGGGGGGGGGGGGGGGGGGGGGGGGGGGGGGGGGGGGGGGGGGGGGGGGGGGGGGGGGGGGGGGGGGGGGGGGGGGGGGGGGGGGGGGGGGGGGGGGGGGGGGGGGGGGGGGGGGGGGGGGGGGGGGGGGGGGGGGGGGGGGGGGGGGGGGGGGGGGGGGGGGGGGGGGGGGGGGGGGGGGGGGGGGGGGGGGGGGGGGGGGGGGGGGGGGGGGGGGGGGGGGGGGGGGGGGGGGGGGGGGGGGGGGGGGGGGGGGGGGGGGGGACATGATCCAATCATATTCATGCTCAACGCAAACACCAAATAACATTTATTTTTAGGTTCAACACTAATTCCGAAGGTAAAGGGAGTGTGCGATGGTGATCTTATCAACCTTGGAATCACTTCCAACTCACATCATCACTTCACCCTTAACTAGTCTCTGTTTATTTTGCAACTCCCGTTTCGAGTTACTACTCTTAGCAACTGAACCAGTATCAAATACTGAGGGGTTTGTTATAAACACTAGTAAAGTACACATCAATAACATGTATATCATATATACTTTTGTTCACTGTGCCATCCTTCTTATCCGCCAAGTATTTGGGGCAGTTCCGCTTCCAGTGACCATTTCCTTTGCAGTAGAAGCACTCAGTTTCAGGCTTGGGCCTAGCTTTGGGCTTCTTCATGGGAGTGGCAACTTGCTAGCCATTCTTCTTGAAGTTCCCTTTCTTTCCCTTGCCCTTTTACTTGAAACTAGTGGTCTTGTCAACCATCAACACTTGATGCTTTTCTTGATTTCTACCTTCGCCGATTTCAACATTGCTAAGAGCTCGGGAATCGTTTTCGTCATCCCTTGCATATTATAGTTCATCACGAAATTCCAGTAACTTGGTGATAGTGAGTAGAGAACTCTGTCAATCACTATCTTATCTGGAAGATTAACTCCCACTTGATTCAAGCGATTGTAGTACTCAGACATTCAGAGCACATGCTCACTGGTTGAGCTATTCTCCTCCATCTTGTAGGCGAAGTACTTGTCGGAGGTCCCATACCTCTCGACTCGGGCATGAGTCTGAAATACCAATTTTAGTTCTTGGAACATCTCATATTCTCCGTGACATTTCAAAACATTTTTGAAGTCCCTGTTCTAAGCCGTAAAGCATGGTGCACTAAACTATCAAGTAATCATCATACCGAGCTTTGTCAAACGTTCATAACATCTGCATGTGCTCCTGCAATAGTTCTGTCACCTAGCGGTGCATTAAGGACATAATTCTTCTGTGCAGCAATGAGGATAATCCTCAGATCACGGACCGGGGGGGGGGGGGGGGGGGGGGGGGGGGGGGGGGGGGGGGGGGGGGGGGGGGGGGGGGGGGGGGGGGGGGGGGGGGGGGGGGGGGGGGGGGGGGGGGGGGGGGGGGGGGGGGGGGGGGGGGGGGGGGGGGGGGGGGGGGGGGGGGGGGGGGGGGGGGGGGGGGGGGGGGGGGGGGGGGGGGGGGGGGGGGGGGGGGGGGGGGGGGGGGGGGGGGGGGGGGGGGGGGGGGGGGGGGGGGGGGGGGGGGGGGGGGGGGGGGGGGGGGGGGGGGGGGGGGGGGGGGGGGGGGGGGGGGGGGGGGGGGGGGGGGGGGGGGGGGGGGGGGGGGGGGGGGGGGGGGGGGGGGGGGGGGGGGGGGGGGGGGGGGGGGGGGGGGGGGGGGGGGGGGGGGGGGGGGGGGGGGGGGGGGGGGGGGGGGGGGGGGGGGGGGGGGGGGGGGGGGGGGGGGGGGGGGGGGGGGGGGGGGGGGGGGGGGGGGGGGGGGGGGGGGGGGGGGGGGGGGGGGGGGGGGGGGGGGGGGGGGGGGGGGGGGGGGGGGGGGGGGGGGGGGGGGGGGGGGGGGGGGGGGGGGGGGGGGGGGGGGGGGGGGGGGGGGGGGGGGGGGGGGGGGGGGGGGGGGGGGGGGGGGGGGGGGGGGGGGGGGGGGGGGGGGGGGGGGGGGGGGGGGGGGGGGGGGGGGGGGGGGGGGGGGGGGGGGGGGGGGGGGGGGGGGGGGGGGGGGGGGGGGGGGGGGGGGGGGGGGGGGGGGGGGGGGGGGGGGGGGGGGGGGGGGGGGGGGGGGGGGGGGGGGGGGGGGGGGGGGGGGGGGGGGGGGGGGGGGGGGGGGGGGGGGGGGGGGGGGGGGGGGGGGGGGGGGGGGGGGGGGGGGGGGGGGGGGGGGGGGGGGGGGGGGGGGGGGGGGGGGGGGGGGGGGGGGGGGGGGGGGGGGGGGGGGGGGGGGGGGGGGGGGGGGGGGGGGGGGGGGGGGGGGGGGGGGGGGGGGGGGGGGGGGGGGGGGGGGGGGGGGGGGGGGGGGGGGGGGGGGGGGGGGGGGGGGGGGGGGGGGGGGGGGGGGGGGGGGGGGGGGGGGGGGGGGGGGGGGGGGGGGGGGGGGGGGGGGGGGGGGGGGGGGGGGGGGGGGGGGGGGGGGGGGGGGGGGGGGGGGGGGGGGGGGGGGGGGGGGGGGGGGGGGGGGGGGGGGGGGGGGGGGGGGGGGGGGGGGGGGGGGGGGGGGGGGGGGGGGGGGGGGGGGGGGGGGGGGGGGGGGGGGGGGGGGGGGGGGGGGGGGGGGGGGGGGGGGGGGGGGGGGGGGGGGGGGGGGGGGGGGGGGGGGGGGGGGGGGGGGGGGGGGGGGGGGGGGGGGGGGGGGGGGGGGGGGGGGGGGGGGGGGGGGGGGGGGGGGGGGGGGGGGGGGGGGGGGGGGGGGGGGGGGGGGGGGGGGGGGGGGGGGGGGGGGGGGGGGGGGGGGGGGGGGGGGGGGGGGGGGGGGGGGGGGGGGGGGGGGGGGGGGGGGGGGGGGGGGGGGGGGGGGGGGGGGGGGGGGGGGGGGGGGGGGGGGGGGGGGGGGGGGGGGGGGGGGGGGGGGGGGGGGGGGGGGGGGGGGGGGGGGGGGGGGGGGGGGGGGGGGGGGGGGGGGGGGGGGGGGGGGGGGGGGGGGGGGGGGGGGGGGGGGGGGGGGGGGGGGGGGGGGGGGGGGGGGGGGGGGGGGGGGGGGGGGGGGGGGGGGGGGGGGGGGGGGGGGGGGGGGGGGGGGGGGGGGGGGGGGGGGGGGGGGGGGGGGGGGGGGGGGGGGGGGGGGGGGGGGGGGGGGGGGGGGGGGGGGGGGGGGGGGGGGGGGGGGGGGGGGGGGGGGGGGGGGGGGGGGGGGGGGGGGGGGGGGGGGGGGGGGGGGGGGGGGGGGGGGGGGGGGGGGGGGGGGGGGGGGGGGGGGGGGGGGGGGGGGGGGGGGGGGGGGGGGGGGGGGGGGGGGGGGGGGGGGGGGGGGGGGGGGGGGGGGGGGGGGGGGGGGGGGGGGGGGGGGGGGGGGGGGGGGGGGGGGGAATATGCAAGGGATGACGAAAGTAATTCCCGAGCTCTTCGCGATACTGAGATCGGTGAAGGTAGAAATCAAGAAAGAGCATCAAGTGTTGATGGTTAATAAGATCACTAGTTTCAAGAAAAGGGCAAAGGGAAAGAAGGGGAACTTCAAGAAGAACGGCAAGCAAGTTGCTGCTCAAGTGAAGAAGCCCAAGTTTGGACCTAAGCCTGAGACTGAGTGTTTCTACTGCAAAAGGACTGGTCACTGGAAATGGAACTACCCCAAGTATTTGGCGGATAAGAAGGATGGCAAAGTGAACAAAGGTATATTGGATATACATGTTATTGATGTGTACTTTACTAGTGTTTATAGCAACCCCTCGGCATTTGATACTGGTTCAGTTGCTAAGAGTAGTAACTCGAAACGGGAATTGCAGAATGAACAGAAACTAGTTTAGGGCGAGGTGACGATGTGTGTTGGAAGTAGTTCCAAGATTGATATGATCATCATCGCACACTCCCTATACTTTCGGGATTAGTGTTGAACCTAAAATAAATGTTATTTAGTGTTTGCGTTGAGCATGAATATGATTGGATCATGTTTATTGCAATACGGTTATTCATGAAAGCTAGAGAATAATTGTTGTTCTGTTTGCATGAATAAAACCTTCTATGGTCATACACCC
>JAAAWM010010307.1:0-10000 GCA_036873465.1 Thinopyrum obtusiflorum | reverse complement strand
GGGGGGGGGGGGGGGGGGGGGGGGGGGGGGGGGGGGGGGGGGGGGGGGGGGGGGGGGGGGGGGGGGGGGGGGGGGGGGGGGGGGGGGGGGGGGGGGGGGGGGGGGGGGGGGGGGGGGGGGGGGGGGGGGGGGGGGGGGGGGGGGGGGGGGGGGGGGGGGGGGGGGGGGGGGGGGGGGGGGGGGGGGGGGGGGGGGGGGGGGGGGGGGGGGGGGGGGGGGGGGGGGGGGGGGGGGGGGGGGGGGGGGGGGGGGGGGGGGGGGGGGGGGGGGGGGGGGGGGGGGGGGGGGGGGGGGGGGGGGGGGGGGGGGGGGGGGGGGGGGGGGGGGGGGGGGGGGGGGGGGGGGGGGGGGGGGGGGGGGGGGGGGGGGGGGGGGGGGGGGGGGGGGGGGGGGGGGGGGGGGGGGGGGGGGGGGGGGGGGGGGGGGGGGGGGGGGGGGGGGGGGGGGGGGGGGGGGGGGGGGGGGGGGGGGGGGGGGGGGGGGGGGGGGGGGGGGGGGGGGGGGGGGGGGGGGGGGGGGGGGGGGGGGGGGGGGGGGGGGGGGGGGGGGGGGGGGGGGGGGGGGGGGGGGGGGGGGGGGGGGGGGGGGGGGGGGGGGGGGGGGGGGGGGGGGGGGGGGGGGGGGGGGGGGGGGGGGGGGGGGGGGGGGGGGGGGGGGGGGGGGGGGGGGGGGGGGGGGGGGGGGGGGGGGGGGGGGGGGGGGGGGGGGGGGGGGGGGGGGGGGGGGGGGGGGGGGGGGGGGGGGGGGGGGGGGGGGGGGGGGGGGGGGGGGGGGGGGGGGGGGGGGGGGGGGGGGGGGGGGGGGGGGGGGGGGGGGGGGGGGGGGGGGGGGGGGGGGGGGGGGGGGGGGGGGGGGGGGGGGGGGGGGGGGGGGGGGGGGGGGGGGGGGGGGGGGGGGGGGGGGGGGGGGGGGGGGGGGGGGGGGGGGGGGGGGGGGGGGGGGGGGGGGGGGGGGGGGGGGGGGGGGGGGGGGGGGGGGGGGGGGGGGGGGGGGGGGGGGGGGGGGGGGGGGGGGGGGGGGGGGGGGGGGGGGGGGGGGGGGGGGGGGGGGGGGGGGGGGGGGGGGGGGGGGGGGGGGGGGGGGGGGGGGGGGGGGGGGGGGGGGGGGGGGGGGGGGGGGGGGGGGGGGGGGGGGGGGGGGGGGGGGGGGGGGGGGGGGGGGGGGGGGGGGGGGGGGGGGGGGGGGGGGGGGGGGGGGGGGGGGGGGGGGGGGGGGGGGGGGGGGGGGGGGGGGGGGGGGGGGGGGGGGGGGGGGGGGGGGGGGGGGGGGGGGGGGGGGGGGGGGGGGGGGGGGGGGGGGGGGGGGGGGGGGGGGGGGGGGGGGGGGGGGGGGGGGGGGGGGGGGGGGGGGGGGGGGGGGGGGGGGGGGGGGGGGGGGGGGGGGGGGGGGGGGGGGGGGGGGGGGGGGGGGGGGGGGGGGGGGGGGGGGGGGGGGGGGGGGGGGGGGGGGGGGGGGGGGGGGGGGGGGGGGGGGGGGGGGGGGGGGGGGGGGGGGGGGGGGGGGGGGGGGGGGGGGGGGGGGGGGGGGGGGGGGGGGGGGGGGGGGGGGGGGGGGGGGGGGGGGGGGGGGGGGGGGGGGGGGGGGGGGGGGGGGGGGGGGGGGGGGGGGGGGGGGGGGGGGGGGGGGGGGGGGGGGGGGGGGGGGGGGGGGGGGGGGGGGGGGGGGGGGGGGGGGGGGGGGGGGGGGGGGGGGGGGGGGGGGGGGGGGGGGGGGGGGGGGGGGGGGGGGGGGGGGGGGGGGGGGGGGGGGGGGGGGGGGGGGGGGGGGGGGGGGGGGGGGGGGGGGGGGGGGGGGGGGGGGGGGGGGGGGGGGGGGGGGGGGGGGGGGGGGGGGGGGGGGGGGGGGGGGGGGGGGGGGGGGGGGGGGGGGGGGGGGGGGGGGGGGGGGGGGGGGGGGGGGGGGGGGGGGGGGGGGGGGGGTAAAAGCTATTACTAATTTTTTTCTTAAGGTTTATCAAACACACAAGAAGAAAGCATAAAAAAGGAAAAATAAACTAGCATGGATATTACAATGAAAGAGTATGAGCACCGACAACTAGCAATGAGTGTGTGAACATAAATGTAATGTCGGTGGGAAATACGTACTCCCCCAAGCTTAGGCTTTTGGCCTAAGTTGGTTTATTGCCACGGATGGCCTGGCGGATATCCATAGTGGTAGTTGGGGTCGTACTGTGATGAGGAGGACTTCGATTGCCACTGGTTGGCAATCATCTCTGGATCCCACTGGTAATTAGACTGTCGTGGAGGATCAAATTGTGGTTCCGGCTCTGGCTCTGTAGCTGATGTAGGGTTCCGGTAGGCGTGAATGGCCGCCAGCGGAACGAGATACTGACCTACAGGTAAATCAAACAAGGAAGGAGCAGGCAAGGTAATAGTCTCAGGGTGATGTTTATCAAAGAACAATTTGTATTTAAGCGCCCCTTCCCTGTTCTTAACAATAAAATCATGCGCTACCATACTCTTATAATCTAAATAAACAGTGGGCAGCAATTTTTCTTCTTTTTCATAGTGCCTAATAGGTATGTTATAATATGCAGCAAGGCGTGAAGCATAGACACCTCCAAAGATGGGGCCCTTTGTACGGTTCAGACTTAACCGTTTGGCAATAATACAGCCCATACTAACAGAGTCATCGCGGAATAAACCATGGAACAAAATGATAATATCAGGGACACTAAGGTTTCCACAGTTTCCGCGACCAATTAAGCAATGACTAGCAAATATTGCAAAGTAGCGTAAAACAGGAAAATGTATGCTAGTGATTCTTGCATCGGAAACCTTCCTAGTTTCCCCTACAGTAATAGTATCAATAAACCCATCCACATCTTTACGATGTGGTTCCTCTAAGCTACCCTCGAAAGGTATTTTGCAAACCCTGCAAAATTCATATAGTGACATCTTCTTAACCACATCATATAAATGAAACTCTACTGAAGGAGGTGATTCCTTAGGATAATAGTAAAAGTTTTGCACAAAAGTATTGGTGAGTAAGAGATACTGTTCGCGTTGGTCGCGGAGGAAGTCGGTGAGGCCTGCATTCCCAGCCAACTCGTAAAAATCATCATAAATCCCGGCTGTTCTCAAGAAATCATCACAAGGCCATTCACACGGCCGAACCTCCGCGGTGCGAGGCAGATTATATTTGGGCCTCTCTGCTTCTTCACTTTGTTTTTCCTTCGAGCTTCGGCTCGATGAGCCCCTCAAAAATCTCTTCATTATTTTCTGAAAATTTCTGAAATTTTTAGTAACTTCAAATAAAAGTGAACCAAGCTCAACAAAATTGATAGCAACTACTCCTACAAGTGCCTAGAGCCTATATCATGCATTAGAACTACTTGGGACCATATAAATTTGACATGCAAGATCAAGAACATGGTCACCTAGGCAGCATAAATTTGCAATGAATAAAGCACTAGAACAAAAACTAATTGGACCAATGGAGGAGTCACATACCAAGGAACAATCCCCCAAAGCAGTTTTGTGAGAGGTGCTTTGAGCAAGGAGATCGAAAATCGCAGCAAAATGAGCTAGAACTCGTGCTTGAGCTGGATGGTGATTTTTTTGGGAGGAAGAAGAAGTGTGTGGGTGCAGGAATAAGTGGAGGGGAGCCACCGTGGGCCCACGAGGCAGGGGGCGCGCCCTGTAGGGGTGGGCGCGCCCTGGACCCTCGTGGCCAGGCGCTTGCTCCCCCTGCTGTGTTCTCAGTGCCAGATATTCTCAAATATTCCAGAAAAAAATCATATTTCAATTTCGGGGCATTTGGAGAACTTTTATTTTCGTGGTATTTTTATATTGCACGGATAATTCAGAAAACAGACAAAAAAATACTATTTTTACTTTATTTCAACTAAATAACTGAAAGTAAAAGGAGGGTACAGAAGGTTGTGCTTTCTAACTTCATCCATCTCATGCTCATCAAAAGGAATCCACTAACAAGGTTGATCAAGTCTTGTTAACAAACTCATTTCGACTAACATGGAACCGGAGAAATTTTGAATAACACTATGTTACCTCAACGGGGATATGCACATCCCCAATAATAAGAATATCATATTTCTTCTTGACAGTAGGAAGAGGAAATTCAAAACCTCCAAAAATAATCGATGGAATTTTTCCAATGGAATTGATACTATGGACTTGAGGTTGTTTCCTCGGAAAGTGTACCGTATGCTCATTACCATTAACATGAAAAGTGACATTGCCTTTGTTGCAATCAATAACAGCCCCTGCAGTATTCAAAAAGGGTCTTCCAAGAATAATAGACATACTATCGTCCTCGGGAATATCAAGAATAACAGAGTCCGTTAAAATAGTAACGTTTGCAACCACAACAGGCACATCCTCACAAATGGGGGGGGGGGGGGGGGGGGGGGGGGGGGGGGGGGGGGGGGGGGGGGGGGGGGGGGGGGGGGGGGGGGGGGGGGGGGGGGGGGGGGGGGGGGGGGGGGGGGGGGGGGGGGGGGGGGGGGGGGGGGGGGGGGGGGGGGGGGGGGGGGGGGGGGGGGGGGGGGGGGGGGGGGGGGGGGGGGGGGGGGGGGGGGGGGGGGGGGGGGGGGGGGGGGGGGGGGGGGGGGGGGGGGGGGGGGGGGGGGGGGGGGGGGGGGGGGGGGGGGGGGGGGGGGGGGGGGGGGGGGGGGGGGGGGGGGGGGGGGGGGGGGGGGGGGGGGGGGGGGGGGGGGGGGGGGGGGGGGGGGGGGGGGGGGGGGGGGGGGGGGGGGGGGGGGGGGGGGGGGGGGGGGGGGGGGGGGGGGGGGGGGGGGGGGGGGGGGGGGGGGGGGGGGGGGGGGGGGGGGGGGGGGCCCATCTTTGGAGGTGTCTATGCTTCACGCCTTGCTGCATATTATAACATACCAATTAGGCACTATGAAAAAGAAGAAAAATTGCTGCCCACTGTTTATTTAGATTATAAGAGTATGGTAGCGCATGATTTTATTGTTAAGAACAGGGAAAGGGCGCTTAAATACAAATTGTTCTTTGATAAACATCACCCCGAGACTATTACCTTGCCTGCTCCTTCCTTGTTTGATTTATCTGCAGGCCAGTATCTCGTTCCGCTGGCGGCCATTCACGCCTACCGGAACCCTACGACAACCACAGAGCCAGAGCCGGAACCACAATTTGACCCTCCACGACAGTCTAATTACCACTGGGATCCGAAGATGATTGCCAACCAGTGGCAAGCAGAGTCTTCTTCATCGCAGTACAACCCCAACTACAACTATGGATATCCCCCAGGCCATCCGTGGCAATAAACCAACTTAGGCCAAAAGCCTAAGCTTGGGGGAGTATGTATTTCCCACCGACATTACATTTATGTTCACACACTCATTGCTAGATGTCGGTGCTCATACTTTTTCATTGTAATATCCATGCTAGTTTATTTTCCTTTTTATGCTTTCTTCTTGTGTGTTTAATAAACTTTAAGGAAAACCAAAAAAAATAGTTGTAGCTTTAAGTTAGTTTACTTTCCATGCTTGTAGTAATAATAATTAAAAGAAAACCCAAAAAGATTTCCCGTTCTTCTTTTGCTTGTTGGGAGCTTTCCCGTGTAAATAGTTTTATTTCTTTTCTTTTCTTTGGGGGTCGATAGGAGAAGACCATAATTAAATTGTTGAAGTGGCTCTTATATGCATTATTGTTGATTTAACCAAGAGCCCATATTGCCTTGTCTTCTCCTGTTTATTGAATGCTCGCAGATTCCAGCTTAGTCCAATGCACGTGCACTATTATTATTATTCACATCGTTCAGTCGTGCAAGTGAAAGGCAATTATGACGATATATGATGGATTGATCCCCCCCCCCCCCCCCCCCCCCCCCCCCCCCCCCCCCCCCCCCCCCCCCCCCCCCCCCCCCCCCCCCCCCCCCCCCCCCCCCCCCCCCCCCCCCCCCCCCCCCCCCCCCCCCCCCCCCCCCCCCCCCCCCCCCCCCCCCCCCCCCCCCCCCCCCCCCCCCCCCCCCCGACAATTAGATATCATAGTTGCTTATGCCATGCTTGATTAGCTATGAGTTATAATGGTTTACCTTGCGTGCCAACATGCTACTAAAATGATTATGATGTGGTATGATAGGGTGGTATCCTCCTCTGAATGATTTAAGTGACTTGACTTGGCACATGTTCACATATGTAGTTGAAAAAAATCAACATAGCCTTCACGATATTTATGTTCATGGTGGATTATATCCTACTCATGCTTGCATCCAATGTTTATTAATTTTAATGCATGTACATGGATGTTGTCGCTCTCTAGTTGGTTGCTTCCCAGTCTTTTGCTACCCTTCACCTGTACTAAGCGGGAATACTGCTTGTGCATCCAAACTCCTTAAACCCCAAAGTTATTCCACATGAGTCCACTATACCTTCCTATATGCGGTATCTACCTGCCGTTCCAAGTAAATTTGTATGTGCCAAACTCTAAACCTTCAAACAATCATCCTGTTTTATATGCTCGAATAGCTCATGTATCAACTAGGGCTGTTTTTATCTTCCATGTTAGGCGGGTTATTCTCAAGAGGAGTGGACTCCGCTCCTCACTCACGAGATAAAGGGTTGGTCACCGGGATGCCCAGTCCCATGCTTTATGCAAACTAAATCAAAATAATTGCAAACAACACTCCCCCTGGGACCTGATGTATGTTGGAGGCACTCGTTGTTTCGAGCAAGCCATGGATTGATGTTCGTTGGTGGAGGGGGAGTATAAACTTTACCATTCTGTTTGGGAATCGCCTATAATGTGTGTACCATGGAAGATATCGCCATCTCTTGGCTGTTATGTTGACAATGAAAGTATACTGCTCAAAATATTATTCACCTCTATTTTAAAACCGAGCTCTGGCACCTCTACCAATACCTGCTTCCCTCCGCGAAAGGCCTATCTATTTACTTTCCCCCCCCCCCCCCCCCCCCCCCCCCCCCCCCCCCCCCCCCCCCCCCCCCCCCCCCCCCCCCCCCCCCCCCCCCCCCCCCCCCCCCCCCCCCCCCCCCCCCCCCCCCCCCCCCCCCCCCCCCCCCCCCCCCCCCCCCCCCCCCCCCCCCCCCCCCCCCCCCCCCCCCCCCCCCCCCCCCCCCCCCCCCCGATTGTTTTGAGAAGGTGTTGTCATTCGAGATTTATTATTATGGCTTGCTAGTTGATTATGTTATTGATATGAGTAATCATGAGACCTGAGAATTATTGCAAATGTGGTTAGTCATAATCTTTGCTGAAAACTTGAATGCTAGCTTGACATATTTACAACAACAAGAGCAAACAGAGTTTGTAAAAGTTTTTCTTTATTTCTTTCAGTTTGACAACTGAATTGCTTGAGGACAAGCAAGGGTTTAA
Organism: Thinopyrum obtusiflorum; assembly: GCA_036873465.1. Taxonomy (NCBI): domain Eukaryota; kingdom Viridiplantae; phylum Streptophyta; class Magnoliopsida; order Poales; family Poaceae; genus Thinopyrum; species Thinopyrum obtusiflorum. The sequence goes on along the minus strand of JAAAWM010010307.1, from coordinate 2,681 downwards.
GCTTGGGGGAGTTGATACGTCTCCAACGTATCTACTTTTCCAAACACTTTTGCCCTTGTTTTGGACTCTAACTTGTATGATTTGAATGGAACTAACCCGGACTGACGATGTTTTCAGCAGAATTGCCATGATGTTGTTTTATGTGCAGAAAACAAAAGTTCTCAGAATAACCTGAAACTCCACGGGATATCTTGCAATAAATAATAAAAAATCCTCACCAAAGATGAAGACCAGGGGCCCACACCCTTCTCACGAGGGTGGGGGGCGTGCCCCCTACCTTGTGGGCCCCCTGGAGACCCTCCGACTCCAACTCCAACTCTATATAACTACTTTCGGGGAGAAAGAAATAAGAGAGAAGAAATCATCGCGTTTTACGATATGGAGACGCCGCCAAGCCCTAAAACACGCATGAAAATCATGAAACTTGGCTTGGTGTCATGACATGGCACCAACATGCTATGGTAATTTTGCTATCCGATTTGCGAAGGCTCACACATCAACAATCAACAAAGTCATTTTGGAACAAGTGTTGTCCGCCAAGCCAAGTTCTGTGTCACCCTATGTTATGACTATTACATGATGAACCGCATCCAGCATAATTATCCATCATTGATCCAATGCCTACGAGCTTTCCATATACTAGTTTACGCTTATTTACTTTCCCGTTGCTACTGTTACAATCACTACAAAATACCAAAAACATTACTTTGCTTTCATTACTCTTTTGTTACCGTTACCATCACTATCATATTACTTTGCTACTAAACACTTTGCTGCAGATACTAAGTTTCAGGTGTGGTTGAATTGACAACTCAGCTGCTAATACTTGAGAATATTCTTTGGCTCCCCTTGTGTCGAATCAATAAATTTGGGTTGGATACTCTACCCTCGAAAGCTGTTGCGATCCCCTATACTTGTGGGTTATCACCGCCAGGCATCCCCTTTTTTATTAGCTAGGAGGCGCCATGCAGGGTAGCTATTTGAGTACGGGAGGTATGCGATCAGACCCCTGCATGTGCTTATCGGGAGGAGAGCCCTTTGACCTCCATCTGCCGTCCACCTCTCTCCCAAGGTCTCCATTAATGGCGCCCGAGCCTCTGTTTAATGGCGTGGAAATGTCTCACTCGACTGAGATTTAAGAGAGAAAAAGGAAAATCTGAAAAGAAAATTTTGCGCGGATCTTGATGTAAGATCCAACGGACCTATATAGCATCTACTGCGACTTATAGCAAGAATGGTGAATATATATATAAGGACGACGAGAGTGGATAATAATAGTCTTACATAATTAGGAAGATAATTAAAAAAGCCATATGCAGCCATGCCCGAAATACACAAGGGCAAAAGAAGAAGGAAGACGCATACAACAATCTGGCTCACTGATCTCTACTTTCTTTATGCGCTGCAGGTCGCGGAGACTAGTTCTTGCGGCGGGAGATGATCTCTTTCATCAGTTTCATGTCCTTAATATGCTGCTGGGAAGCATCCATGGATTCCTCCACCGGCCTGTTATGCTCGATGCGGAGCATGGCATTCTCGCCCATAAGTTTCTTGATGATGACGCCCGTCCTCTACAACAAGGCAGCGGTCTCCACCTCCTGCTCCGCCCTTCCGGCAATCTTTGCCCTCAGCAAGTCGCGCTCGGCCCGGAGCTTCGCATTGCCCTCCCCTAGTTGCCGGATGACGCCGGTAGCCTCGTCCCGCAACCTCACCCTGCCGAAGATCTGATCCATCTGGCTATGGACCATCGCATGCATGCGCCTGTAAGAGTCCTCGCCTGCCCGCGAGAAATTTTACCAGGCCGCCGCAGCGCGGAGGGACCTCCGTGCTGCTTCGGCGGCGCGACGGGACATCTCTACTGCTTCTGCGGCGTGGCCGGACCAGTCTGCTACATCAACGGCGCGGCGGGACCTCCGTGCTGGTTCGGCGGCGCAGCGGGATCTCTGTGCTGCTACTGCTGCGCGGCTGGACATGGTGGCTGCTTTCGCGGCAAGGCGGGACATCTCTCATTCTTCCTCTTCCATGCTCACCTCTCCCTGGTGGAAATCTCTCGACCCAGAACTCATGCTGGCCATGGCTTGATTGCCTTGATTTTTTTGTGTGTATGAGGAGTTGAGGAGGAATGTGCAGTCATCTTAGCATAGTAGTATTTATAACCGAGTACTACTAATACGCTCCTAAGTGGGAAACCGTTTAGGTTGTGATCAGTGTGAACAGGTTTGCAATTAAATATAGCATGGTAGTAGTAGTAATTTGGAATGTGATGAGACGCGCTCAAAATTTATTGACGGTTCTAGTTTTGAAGCACGGCACTATTCCCGGATGGCGTAATGTCGGCACGTTTTCTCGGCCGTGGTGTAAAATATGCCGTGGTACTAGTTCTTTTTCTACTACTGTGTACGTGCAAAAACCGGCACCGTCAGAAACATATCTTACGCTTGGCGTTCGACAGGAATAGCCTCGTGGCGAGCTATAGACTAGTCTTTTTTTCAAACGCATTACACCTATCTCTCGGGACTTCTCGCATGCACCATCACTTCTCCCTAGGTCGATGCCACCCACATACACTTGTACTCTGAGAAGAGGTGCTGATGTCTACTACACAACCTTCTTCTTGTAGACGTTGTCGGGCCTCCAAGTGCAGAGGTTTGTAGGACAGTAGCAAATTTCCCTCAAGTGGA
>JAAAWM010010306.1:0-38271 GCA_036873465.1 Thinopyrum obtusiflorum | reverse complement strand
TCGGACGCAGGCTCGTCGGAGATGCGAGTCTCGCCGAGCAGATCGGCGAGGCGGCTCGCTGCGCAGGCGTCGTCGACGCCTTGCAGCGCGTCGGGGCAAACGCCATCGGGCGCAGCAGGCTGGCTGCGCTCGCGGGGGAGGAAGAGGGTTCCCGTCCAGAACAGGTCTCCGGACGACGGTGCACCTGGCCCCACGGTGGGCGCCAAATGTCGGGTGGTTGGTGCGACATATGCCAAGGGATGGCTTATCATTGTGGGAGCCAATAAAACGTCGCCGGTGCCCGGAAACGGGATGAGGCGAAGACATGCACGCCGGCGAATCTTACCCAGGTTCGGGGCTCTCCGAGGAGATAACACCCCTAGTCCTGCTCTGCGGGGTCTCCGCATGATCACTAGATCGATAAAGGGTAGCTACAATCGCTCCTAGAGCTGTTGAGATCAAGGGAGAAGAAGAACAAGGCTAGCTCTTGCTTCTCTCTATCTATGGTGTGTGTGCTATGCTTAGACCCCCCCCCCCCCCCCCCCCCCCCCCCCCCCCCCCCCCCCCCCCCCCCCCCCCCCCCCCCCCCCCCCCCCCCCCCCCCCCCCCCCCCCCCCCCCCCCCCCCCCCCCCCCCCCCCCCCCCCCCCCCCCCCCCCCCCCCCCCCCCCCCCCCCCCCCCCCCCCCCCCCCCCCCCCCCCCCCCCCCCCCCCCCCCCCCCCCCCCCCCCCCCCCCCCCCCCCCCCCCCCCCCCCCCCCCCCCCCCCCCCCCCCCCCCCCCCCCCCCCCCCCCCCCCCCCCCCCCCCCCCCCCCCCCCCCCCCCCCCCCCCCCCCCCCCCCCCCCCCCCCCCCCCCCCCCCCCCCCCCCCCCCCCCCCCCCCCCCCCCCCCCCCCCCCCCCCCCCCCCCCCCCCCCCCCCCCCCCCCCCCCCCCCCCCCCCCCCCCCCCCCCCCCCCCCCCCCCCCCCCCCCCCCCCCCCCCCCCCCCCCCCCCCCCCCCCCCCCCCCCCCCCCCCCCCCCCCCCCCCCCCCCCCCCCCCCCCCCCCCCCCCCCCCCCCCCCCCCCCCCCCCCCCCCCCCCCCCCCCCCCCCCCCCCCCCCCCCCCCCCCCCCCCCCCCCCCCCCCCCCCCCCCCCCCCCCCCCCCCCCCCCCCCCCCCCCCCCCCCCCCCCCCCCCCCCCCCCCCCCCCCCCCCCCCCCCCCCCCCCCCCCCCCCCCCCCCCCCCCCCCCCCCCCCCCCCCCCCCCCCCCCCCCCCCCCCCCCCCCCCCCCCCCCCCCCCCCCCCCCCCCCCCCCCCCCCCCCCCCCCCCCCCCCCCCCCCCCCCCCCCCCCCCCCCCCCCCCCCCCCCCCCCCCCCCCCCCCCCCCCCCCCCCCCCCCCCCCCCCCCCCCCCCCCCCCCCCCCCCCCCCCCCCCCCCCCCCCCCCCCCCCCCCCCCCCCCCCCCCCCCCCCCCCCCCCCCCCCCCCCCCCCCCCCCCCCCCCCCCCCCCCCCCCCCCCCCCCCCCCCCCCCCCCCCCCCCCCCCCCCCCCCCCCCCCCCCCCCCCCCCCCCCCCCCCCCCCCCCCCCCCCCCCCCCCCCCCCCCCCCCCCCCCCCCCCCCCCCCCCCCCCCCCCCCCCCCCCCCCCCCCCCCCCCCCCCCCCCCCCCCCCCCCCCCCCCCCCCCCCCCCCCCCCCCCCCCCCCCCCCCCCCCCCCCCCCCCCCCCCCCCCCCCCCCCCCCCCCCCCCCCCCCCCCCCCCCCCCCCCCCCCCCCCCCCCCCCCCCCCCCCCCCCCCCCCCCCCCCCCCCCCCCCCCCCCCCCCCCCCCCCCCCCCCCCCCCCCCCCCCCCCCCCCCCCCCCCCCCCCCCCCCCCCCCCCCCCCCCCCCCCCCCCCCCCCCCCCCCCCCCCCCCCCCCCCCCCCCCCCCCCCCCCCCCCCCCCCCCCCCCCCCCCCCCCCCCCCCCCCCCCCCCCCCCCCCCCCCCCCCCCCCCCCCCCCCCCCCCCCCCCCCCCCCCCCCCCCCCCCCCCCCCCCCCCCCCCCCCCCCCCCCCCCCCCCCCCCCCCCCCCCCCCCCCCCCCCCCCCCCCCCCCCCCCCCCCCCCCCCCCCCCCCCCCCCCCCCCCCCCCCCCCCCCCCCCCCCCCCCCCCCCCCCCCCCCCCCCCCCCCCCCCCCCCCCCCCCCCCCCCCCCCCCCCCCCCCCCCCCCCCCCCCCCCCCCCCCCCCCCCCCCCCCCCCCCCCCCCCCCCCCCCCCCCCCCCCCCCCCCCCCCCCCCCCCCCCCCCCCCCCCCCCCCCCCCCCCCCCCCCCCCCCCCCCCCCCCCCCCCCCCCCCCCCCCCCCCCCCCCCCCCCCCCCCCCCCCCCCCCCCCCCCCCCCCCCCCCCCCCCCCCCCCCCCCCCCCCCCCCCCCCCCCCCCCCCCCCCCCCCCCCCCCCCCCCCCCCCCCCCCCCCCCCCCCCCCCCCCCCCCCCCCCCCCCCCCCCCCCCCCCCCCCCCCCCCCCCCCCCCCCCCCCCCCCCCCCCCCCCCCCCCCCCCCCCCCCCCCCCCCCCCCCCCCCCCCCCCCCCCCCCCCCCCCCCCCCCCCCCCCCCCCCCCCCCCCCCCCCCCCCCCCCCCCCCCACCTACCAATCCCTTCGAGTGAAGCCATTGGAAATCTCATACAGTTCAGTCAAATTCTTCAGTGACAGAGACGCAGTTCTTCTGGTCACTGATGACTTTGCCCTGACTGAGGACTTAGGAATTCGCCAGTGCGAATTGCCTACACAGTGAGGAACATGATAGCCCTGAGGAATTTGAGAGTCAAATTTCCGACCGTTGTTGTGCTGCGCGCCAGCTGTCCAAAATATCCTGTCCACCTAACGGTCATATCATTGAAGGGCATTTATGTCTTATCATGTCGGGCTGCTCCCTAGGCTATAAATAGCCGCCCCCCACAACCACTAGCTGGTTGGCTGCTCCGAGAGAACTTGACACTTGTCATTTGAGAGCAACCCATCCTCCGAGGACTTTGAGCGAAAATCATCAAGTGAGGAAAATCCAAAACCAAACACCCACAAACCCAAAGTGATTGAGCATCACTGAAGAAATTGATCCTGTGTGGATCCAACGCTTGTTACCTTTGAAGACTGTGCTTCTTCCAGACGGTTAGGCATCAAGGTCTAGAGCATCCAAGAGAAATTGTGGATCGCCGAGTGACCAAGTCTGTGAAGGTTTGGAAGTCACCTGAAGACTTACCACGAGTGATTGGACGAGGCCTGCGTGGTCTTAGTTCAAGGAGAATACGGTGAGGACTGGGTGTCCTGAGTTGCGGCTCAGAGACTGGGTGTCCGGGACTGTGTGTCCTCGAGTTTAAATACTCAGCCGCTCCAACCAGACGTACAACTGAGATAGTAGTTGGAACTAGTTTACCAAATCATTGTCTTCACCAACTGACTGGTTCTATTTCCTCAACTCTTTCATTTCCTCATTACTGTGTTGAATGTTGTTCATATCTATGCTTGAAGACTTTGACTGAAGACTTTCACAAATTCCTCAGTTCAATTTCTTTAGTCTGTCTGTCTTCATCTTGTTATCCTGTGTTTACGCTTTCCGTACTCTGTGCTAGTCTTCATTTCATCATGATGACTATGTTTGTATCCTGTTATGTTTACTTCTGAGTACTTATTCCGCTGCAAGTAGTTCTTCGCTAAGGAATTTCCTCACCAGCAAATTCCTTAGTGAAGAATTCATAAAAATCGCCTATTCACCCCCCCTCTAGTCGATATAACGCACTTTCAATTGGTATCAGAGCAAGGTACTCCCTTGTTCTGTGTGATTTTGGTTTAACCGCCTAGAGTTTTAGTTATGTCGACCGCAGGTATGAAGAAAGTGACATGCCCTATCTTTGACGGTCATGACTATCCCAAGTGGAAGGCCATGATGAGGAAGCGCCTCATGCAAAGAACAGCGAACTGTGGACCGTCACTGAGATTGGTCTTACTCAAGCATGAAGTAGGGTTTTACCTCCATCGAGAGGGCCCGAACCTGGGTAAAACATCGTGTCCCTTGCCTCCTGTTACCATTAGCCTTAGACGCACAGATCGGGACCCCCTACCCGAGATCCGCCGGTTTTGACACCGACATTGGTGCTTTCATTGAGAGTTCCTCTATGTCATCGGTGCAAGGCTCTATGGCACCTTCAATCATCAACAACAACGCGGTTCAGGGTGAGACTTTTCTCCCCGGACAGATCTTCGTGTTCGGCGGCTCCGCACTGTGGGCCAATTCGTTCGTCCATCTGGAGCAGATCGACAGCTACGCCCCTGGCCATCAGGTTAGGTTCGGAAACTTGAACTACATGGCCGATATCCGCGGAGACTTGATCTTCGACGGATTTGAGCCTACGCTAGGAGCACCGAATAGTCACGACGAGCATGGCTTAGACCTGCTGTCGGACAATACTCGGGATATCGCGCCTGCTGGAGCTCCGACCCAAAATCCAGGTGCAGATTGCATCGTTCGGGGACGGGTGGATAGACCCCGCCTCAGAGGCTGCTGTAAGTGCATCTAGTGCCCCTTAGTGATTTTGGTGTATTGAAGACTTATAGGTTAAGTAACTGATGCGTTTGTGAGTGTACACAGGTGTATAAGTCTATGAGGAGTTTGATGTTTACAGAGAAAGTCGACCCCTAAAAATGAAGTTCTTCGACTGAAGACTTTGATATTCTGAAGACTTTCTGAAGACTTTGAAAGTGAAGAAATTGGTGTGACCTTGAAGACTTGGTATTCACTTGAGTAACATGAAGCGTGAAGACTTTTGTTTTCGTAGTTTCATTTTCTCTTTCTTGAGTCATAGGAAACACCGTACTGTTAAAGGGGGTCGAGAAAATACTAAGGAAAAATTTCCATGTGATGCTCAACTCAAAATCCTACCCCCCCCCCCCCCCCCCCCCCCCCCCCCCCCCCCCCCCCCCCCCCCCCCCCCCCCCCCCCCCCCCCCCCCCCCCCCCCCCCCCCCCCCCCCCCCCCCCCCCCCCCCCCCCCCCCCCCCCCCCCCCCCCCCCCCCCCCCCCCCCCCCCCCCCCCCCCCCCCCCCCCCCCCCCCCCCCCCCCCCCCCCCCCCCCCCCCCCCCCCCCCCCCCCCCCCCCCCCCCCCCCCCCCCCCCCCCCCCCCCCCCCCCCCCCCCCCCCCCCCCCCCCCCCCCCCCCCCCCCCCCCCCCCCCCCCCCCCCCCCCCCCCCCCCCCCCCCCCCCCCCCCCCCCCCCCCCCCCCCCCCCCCCCCCCCCCCCCCCCCCCCCCCCCCCCCCCCCCCCCCCCCCCCCCCCCCCCCCCCCCCCCCCCCCCCCCCCCCCCCCCCCCCCCCCCCCCCCCCCCCCCCCCCCCCCCCCCCCCCCCCCCCCCCCCCCCCCCCCCCCCCCCCCCCCCCCCCCCCCCCCCCCCCCCCCCCCCCCCCCCCCCCCCCCCCCCCCCCCCCCCCCCCCCCCCCCCCCCCCCCCCCCCCCCCCCCCCCCCCCCCCCCCCCCCCCCCCCCCCCCCCCCCCCCCCCCCCCCCCCCCCCCCCCCCCCCCCCCCCCCCCCCCCCCCCCCCCCCCCCCCCCCCCCCCCCCCCCCCCCCCCCCCCCCCCCCCCCCCCCCCCCCCCCCCCCCCCCCCCCCCCCCCCCCCCCCCCCCCCCCCCCCCCCCCCCCCCCCCCCCCCCCCCCCCCCCCCCCCCCCCCCCCCCCCCCCCCCCCCCCCCCCCCCCCCCCCCCCCCCCCCCCCCCCCCCCCCCCCCCCCCCCCCCCCCCCCCCCCCCCCCCCCCCCCCCCCCCCCCCCCCCCCCCCCCCCCCCCCCCCCCCCCCCCCCCCCCCCCCCCCCCCCCCCCCCCCCCCCCCCCCCCCCCCCCCCCCCCCCCCCCCCCCCCCCCCCCCCCCCCCCCCCCCCCCCCCCCCCCCCCCCCCCCCCCCCCCCCCCCCCCCCCCCCCCCCCCCCCCCCCCCCCCCCCCCCCCCCCCCCCCCCCCCCCCCCCCCCCCCCCCCCCCCCCCCCCCCCCCCCCCCCCCCCCCCCCCCCCCCCCCCCCCCCCCCCCCCCCCCCCCCCCCCCCCCCCCCCCCCCCCCCCCCCCCCCCCCCCCCCCCCCCCCCCCCCCCCCCCCCCCCCCCCCCCCCCCCCCCCCCCCCCCCCCCCCCCCCCCCCCCCCCCCCCCCCCCCCCCCCCCCCCCCCCCCCCCCCCCCCCCCCCCCCCCCCCCCCCCCCCCCCCCCCCCCCCCCCCCCCCCCCCCCCCCCCCCCCCCCCCCCCCCCCCCCCCCCCCCCCCCCCCCCCCCCCCCCCCCCCCCCCCCCCCCCCCCCCCCCCCCCCCCCCCCCCCCCCCCCCCCCCCCCCCCCCCCCCCCCCCCCCCCCCCCCCCCCCCCCCCCCCCCCCCCCCCCCCCCCCCCCCCCCCCCCCCCCCCCCCCCCCCCCCCCCCCCCCCCCCCCCCCCCCCCCCCCCCCCCCCCCCCCCCCCCCCCCCCCCCCCCCCCCCCCCCCCCCCCCCCCCCCCCCCCCCCCCCCCCCCCCCCCCCCCCCCCCCCCCCCCCCCCCCCCCCCCCCCCCCCCCCCCCCCCCCCCCCCCCCCCCCCCCCCCCCCCCCCCCCCCCCCCCCCCCCCCCCCCCCCCCCCCCCCCCCCCCCCCCCCCCCCCCCCCCCCCCCCCCCCCCCCCCCCCCCCCCCCCCCCCCCCCCCCCCCCCCCCCCCCCCCCCCCCCCCCCCCCCCCCCCCCCCCCCCCCCCCCCCCCCCCCCCCCCCCCCCCCCCCCCCCCCCCCCCCCCCCCCCCCCCCCCCCCCCCCCCCCCCCCCCCCCCCCCCCCCCCCCCCCCCCCCCCCCCCCCCCCCCCCCCCCCCCCCCCCCCCCCCCCCCCCCCCCCCCCCCCCCCCCCCCCCCCCCCCCCCCCCCCCCCCCCCCCCCCCCCCCCCCCCCCCCCCCCCCCCCCCCCCCCCCCCCCCCCCCCCCCCCCCCCCCCCCCCCCCCCCCCCCCCCCCCCCCCCCCCCCCCCCCCCCCCCCCCCCCCCCCCCCCCCCCCCCCCCCCCCCCCCCCCCCCCCCCCCCCCCCCCCCCCCCCCCCCCCCCCCCCCCCCCCCCCCCCCCCCCCCCCCCCCCCCCCCCCCCCCCCCCCCCCCCCCCCCCCCCCCCCCCCCCCCCCCCCCCCCCCCCCCCCCCCCCCCCCCCCCCCCCCCCCCCCCCCCCCCCCCCCCCCCCCCCCCCCCCCCCCCCCCCCCCCCCCCCCCCCCCCCCCCCCCCCCCCCCCCCCCCCCCCCCCCCCCCCCCCCCCCCCCCCCCCCCCCCCCCCCCCCCCCCCCCCCCCCCCCCCCCCCCCCCCCCCCCCCCCCCCCCCCCCCCCCCCCCCCCCCCCCCCCCCCCCCCCCCCCCCCCCCCCCCCCCCCCCCCCCCCCCCCCCCCCCCCCCCCCCCCCCCCCCCCCCCCCCCCCCCCCCCCCCCCCCCCCCCCCCCCCCCCCCCCCCCCCCCCCCCCCCCCCCCCCCCCCCCCCCCCCCCCCCCCCCCCCCCCCCGGGAGCATCCGTCAATAGATTCTTATCACCAGTCATGTGGTTCGTACATCCACTATCGAGGACCCACTCAGTGGCTTTGGGTTGGTCATCCTGCAGATGAATTAGTGCAGCTTACGAACTCATATACTTCATCAGTGAAGAATATGACATCAAATTCATTAGATCAATTTCATCAAGCAGTGGAATAGATAAGACAAAATGAGGACGTGAGAAATGAAAGTTCATTTCTTCATGATTAGCCTGCGTCCTTTCAGGCAATTACAGGTCTCCAGCAAATTCTTCAGACATTTAAGCACATCTGGAGACCTGTCCCTGCAAAAGAGATTAGTTCCTTTTCTTCACCACCCACATCTGAAGGGGTGGCAAAGAGTTCATCATTCTGCGAGCTCCATAAGAGAATGGTGGCATAGAAGCCATTCCACTTCATTTCACAGAAGAGGAGTTAGGATAAGCATATGAATAAGCAGAGAAATTCTTCGAGGACTTATGAACATAATGGTTAGAGGAGTAATGCTCATATTCATAGCCCTTAGCTCTTCCATGCGAAACAGAGGTGTTAGCATGATGATGTTCATATGACGACTTTGATCCACATGAAGAATTTGGTCCATATGAAGAATTTGATCTGGGGTTCCTATTCTACACAGGTGGTGTCATGAGGACATTCACCTGAAGATTTTCAAGGCACCTTTTGGGAACCCAGATTTTCTTCATAGGGGAACCGTTCCTGCAGTTAGTGCCAACATATCTAGCAAATACTTCACCATTCTGATTTTTGAATAGTTTATAGTTAGAGTCAAATGACTCATCAGAAGAATGAGGAGATTCACATGTAAAGCCAGATAGATTAGATGGATCTACTGGAGGTCCCTTTGCAACAACCCATGAGGTTTTGGGGTACTGCTCAGGCTTCCAATATGTTCCATCAGCATTGATTTTCCTCTCAAAGGCAATACCCTCTTTCCTAGGGTTCCTGTTGAGGATCTGCTTTTTAAGCACATCACAAAGAGTCTGATGCCCTTTGAGGCTTTTGTACATGCCTGTCATATACAATTCCTTCAGCCCTGCATCATCAGTGATACTAGCAATGTCCTCAGATGAGGAATTAGTGACAGCAGAGACAGGTGAAGAATTTGTAGCAGAAGAACATTCAGGTGATGAACTAGCAGTTTCACAATCAATGCACTTCAAACATGGAGGAATGAATTCTTCCTGGGTAGCGCTGATATGTTGAGCAAGTAATGAATCACGCTCCTTCTGAAGATCTTCATAACTCTCCCTTGAAGAAATTCATAAGAAAGCTTCTCATGATCAGATAAGAGAGTGTTATGATGACTTTGAAGGTTGTCAAACTTGGACTGAAGTCTCTGAAGATTTTCAGTCAAAGTTTTAGTGTGATCCTTTTCTTCACCAAACATATCATCACTTTTGTCTAGCATGTTTTGAACTTTTTCAAAAGCCTTTTGTTGTTTCACAGCAATCTTAGCAAGTTTAGAATAGCTAGGCTTGAGGTTTTCATCAGATTCATCCTCACTTGATTCAGAGGAGGGGTATTTGAGTACCTTGGCACCCTTTGCCATGAAGCAATAGGTGGGAGCATAGTCATCATTGCCTTCATCAGCCTTGTTGGTGAAGCCATTTTCTTCAGAGTTGAAGATGGACTTGCTGACGAATGCAGTAGCGAGAGCTAGGCTCGCCACACCAAACTCGGACTCCTCAGATGCCTCCTCTTCCTCATGTTCCTCAGATTCAGCCTCAGAGTCCATTTCCTTGCCAATGAATGCCCGAGCCTTCTTGGAGCTGCTCTTCTTGTGAGATGAAGACTTTGAGGATTTTGATGACGAAGACTTTGAAGATTTCTTCTTCTTCTTCGCGTCGTCAGAACTGTAATCCTTGTATTTCTTCTTCTTTGATTCCTTTTTCCACTGAGGACAATCTTGAATGTAGTGACCAGGTTTCTTGCATTTGTGGCATAGCCTCTTCTTGTAGTCACTGGATGAGGAATCATTGCTCCTTGAGGATTTTCCAAAACGACCACGTCTTGAGAACTTCTGGAATTTCTTCACGAGCAGTGCTAGCTCCTGGCTTAGTTCTTCAGGATCACCAAGGCTACTACCAGAATCTTCACCTTCAGATTCAGAGACAGCCTTGTCCTTCAGGGCACGTGATCTGCCATAGCTCGAACCATAGAGATCTCTCTTCTCAGCAAGCTGGAACTCATGAGTGTTTAGCCTCTCGAGGATATCAGCAGGATCAAGTGACTTGTAATCGCCACGTTCTTGTATCATCAGTGCCAGAGTATCAAATGAGGAATCAAGTGATCTCAAAAATTTCTTCACCACCTCATGGTCGGTGATGTCAGTGGCACCAAGTGCTTGAAGCTCATTTGAGATGTCAGTGAGGCAATTGAAAGTTTGTTGAACATTTTCATTGTTGAGTCTTTTGAAGCGGTTGAAGAGATTGCGAAGAATGTCAACTCGAGAGTCATGCTGTGTTGAGACTCCTTCATTGACTTTGGACAGCCTATCCCAGATAAGCTTAGCAGTTTCCAAAGCACTTACTCTTCCATACTGCCCTTTGCTTAGATGGCCACATATGATGTTCTTCGCTTGAGAATTGAGTTGCTTGAATCTCTTCACATCAGCAGCATTCAGAGAAGGTGTGACTGAGGGAACACCATTTTCCACAACATACCAGAGATCGTTATCAATTGCCTCAAGATGCATTCGCATCTTATTCTTCCAGTAGGGGTAGTCCATCCCATCGAAGGTAGGACACCCAGCAGAGACCTTGATCATACCTGCGGTCGACATAACTAAAACTCCAGGCGGTTAAACCAAAATCACACAGAACAAGGGAGTACCTTGCTCTGATACCAATTGAAAGTGCGTTAAGTCGACTAGAGGGGGGTGAATAGGTGATTTTTAAGACTTCTTCACTGAGGAATTTCAGGGTGAGGAAATTCCTAAGCGACGATCTACTTGCAGCGGAATAAGTACTCAGATGTAAACATAACATAACATAAGCATGGTCATCATGAGGAAATGAAGACAAGCACAGAGTACAGAAAGCGTAAACACAGGATAACACAGGAAGAAGACAAACAGACTGAAGAATTTGAACTGAGGAAATTGAGAAAGTCTTCAGTCAAAGTCTTCAAACAGATATGAACAGGCACACAACACAGTAATGAAGAAATGAAAGAGTTGAGGAAATAGAACCAGTAAGCTTGGTGAAGACAATGATTTGGTAGACCAGTTTCAACTGCTGTGTTAGTTGTACGTCTGGTTGGAGCGGCTAGGTATTTAAACCTGAGGACACACAGTCCCGGACACACTGTCCTCACCATATTCTCCTTGAGCTAAGGTCACACAGACCTCGCCCAATCACTGGTGGTAAGTCTTCAGGTGACTTCCAAACCTTCACAAACTCAGTCACTCGGCGATCCACAATTTCCTCTTGGATGCTCAGACCATGACGCCTAACCGTCTGGAAGAAGCACAGTCTTCAAAGGTAACAAGCGTCGGATCTATGCAAGATCAATCTCTTCAGTGATGCTCAATCACTTTGGGTTTGTAGGTGTTTGGGTTTGGGTTTCCTCACTTGATGATTTTCACTCAAAGACCTCGGAGGAAGGGATGCTCTCAAATAACAAGTGTCAGTTTCTCTCGGAGCAGCCAACCAGCTAGTGGTTGTAGGGGGCGGCTATTTATAGCCTAGGGAGTAGCCCGACATGATAAGACATAAATGCCCTTCAATGATATGACCGTTAGGTGGGTAGATATTTTGGGACAGCTGGCGCATAGCACAGCAACGGTCGGAATTTTGAGTATCAAATTCCTCAGGGCTATCATGTTCCTCACTGTGTAGGCTATCCGCACTGGCGAATTCCTAACTCCTGAGTCAGAACAAATTCCTCAGAGACCAGAAGAACTTCATCTCTGTCACTGAAGAATATGACTGAACTGTATGAGATTTCCAATGGCTTCACTCGAAGGGATTGGAAGGTGTAGGATTTTGAGTTGAGCATCACTTGGAAATTTTTCCTTAGTATTTCCTCGACCCCCTTTAATAGTACGGTGTTTCCTATGACTCAAGAAAGAGAAAATGAAACTACAAAAACAAAAGTCTTCACGCTTCATGTTCCTCGAATGAATGCCAAGTCTTCAAGGTCACACCAATTTCTTCACTTTCAAAGTCTTCAGAAAGTCTTCAGAAATCCAAAGTCTTCAGTCGAAGACATTCATTTTTAGGGGCCGACTTTCTCTATAAATATCAAACTCCTCATAGACTTATAGACCTGTGTACACTCATAAATACATTAGTCCCTTAACCTATAAGTCTTCAATACACCAAAATCACTAAGGGGCACTAGATGCACTTACAACAGCAAAGACACATGAAAAAGAATGGCATGGCATTGAAGTACATGTAAATCACTACAAAACATGATTATTGAGCTACTGATAAATCTCACTAGAACATGTTTAAAACAGCGGGCAAAATTGCAAATGATAATAGTTTTACAGACTTAGCAGAAATTCACTGATCATGGCAAAACAAATTCAGATAGCCATGTTTAGGACTAGTAAACTATATGCTACAGGAACAGATTATAGCACACAAGAGCATGGCATGCTAGTACTAAATGCACTTAACAAAACTCCCTCACTGGACATGTTCCAGAAACTCATAGATTTGATTCTAGCTTCAATGCAAAATGGCAAGTGATATAAACAGATTTCAGACAGTAGAATTTCATGGCATGACAGGAACAGATTCATGATAGCATGCTTGCAAGCATGTTTAACTCAAAAAAAGGCATATCATGGCATGTGAATAAAATTAGCAGAAAGTAGACATGATGAAGAACATGTTCATGTGCAAAACTACCACATAGGATGTTTGAATTTAATCACACTAAAATGACAAAACAGCAATGTAATGTAAAAATGACATGTGTGCAAACTTGCTCAAATGCAGAAACTAAAGCCACCACTAGATTCATTGGATTTTCTACCCCAAAAACATATATAATATGTTGGGGTCACTTTAGAAAAATCAACACAAATGCTTAGAAAGAATTACTGCCTAAAATGGAGAAGACAGAAATAGCAATTTCCTTATTTGGAACGTCTAGAATTGGACTTGCCTGAATCGGAATAAGGCATCTTTCCAGAAATGGAAAGCGCTGGAAATTGGGGAGGTTTAAACTGCGCCCGCGGGGGTCGAACCCGAGTCTCCCCAGTGCGGGCGTGCATGGTCATACGCTGGGCTACGGCGAGGAGGATGACATGAGGGGGGCTCGGTTCATTATGAGATGGCCCAGGGTCGAGCTCCTCTGATCAGACAGAGAAGACGACGACGGTGCCGGCAGGCACCGACGGAGATCACTGGAGCAATGGTGCACTGGCGACGGCGCGGAGCAGCTATGCAAGCGCGGTAGCGAGCTGGGGTGTGCATGTGTGCGTGCGGCAGCTCGAGCACGAGCTCATGCCCGTCTCGGGTATGGCATGGCACGGCGAGCGAGCGAGTGACCGGCGCAAGCAGGCAGGGTGCGTGCGGGTGTATATGAGTGCGGGGCTACGACGAGCGAGCGCGCGCGCGACAGAGGATCCAGAGCGGGAGCGAAGCGCGAGCAGCGACGGCAACTACGGCATCTACATGGAATTCAAAGCTCACCGGAGCAAGGAGAGCACGACGCAGACATGATCGGAGCGGTGACTATGAGAGGCTATTGGCGAGAGGGGGATGGCAGAGGTGAATCTCGGCTCACCTAGGATCCACAGGACGTGTAGATGTGGCCGGGGCATCGACGAAGGGACGACGGCGAGCTAACGAACATGGCGATGAGTTCTGTCCCAAGAAGTAGAGAAGAAGACGACGGCGAGGAGGTAGCCAAAATTGGCATCTCCTGCCTTAAATCTCAGCGAGAAGAAGACGAAGACGGTCACCCGGAGCGCCTGGAGGAAGGCGGGGCGCTGCTGGCGGATCCTACGCCGGTGACGAGCTCCTGCTCGTTTCGGCCATGGTGCGGGCGACGGCTATGGGGGCGCAATGAGGACCTACTGTTGGCGGTGGCGAGAGAGGGAAAGGTAAACCCTAGGAGGGCGTGGGTGCTGCTTATAAAGGGGCGCGAGCGTCACTGGCCTCGACTTCCGTGAGCTCACGGCGCGAGCTCCTTGTCTCTGAAGCAAGGGAGACGGAGGGGAACGGAGCAGGTGGCCGTGAGGGGGATGGGTCGCTGGCAGGCGGGCCCTGCGAGAGAGAGAGAGAGAGAGAGGGAAAGAGCCAGCACTGGCGGGCTGCGGGCGAGGGGAAAAACTGGGCCGAGCTGGTGCCCGAGGCCCAGGTGACTGCTGCTGCTGCTGGGTTGCGCTGGTGCTCTCTTCTCTTCTCTTTTCTTTTAAACATTTTCTTCAAACAGAAAAGTAAGAAAAGTCCAGAGAGCTAGGCAATGAAGTAGGATGAGATAGAAATATATCTGAGACCCTGGAATTATGTAGTATTTGAATAAATTGCTCTGGACATTTTTAGAGGTAGAAAAATAAAACAAGTTTGAATTATAATCAAACTTGGACCATTTTTGAACCTAACCAAAACAACTCCAAATGTAATGAAATTTGGCAGAGAGGTTTAGCACATGGTGCAAGATTTATTGGGGGGATTTGAACATTAATGGAGTAGGGCAATATGGTACTTGCAATTAAGGGAAGAAGTAGAAGGAAGGAGATGTGATGTTGCATGGATCACACATAGAACATGCCACAAAGAACATGCATGAATATCATGGAAATGCAAGTGACATAAGCTGAACACAACATTGATATGCTCATGATGCAACATATGATGGACAGAAATGGATATGACAAGAATAGTGCTACCTCTTGAGCTTGCGTTGGTTTTTCCCTTGAAGAGGAAAGGGTGATGCAGCAAAGTAGCGTAAGTATTTCCCTCAGTTTTTAAGAACCAAGGTAACAATCCAGTAGGAGACTACACGCAAGTCACCTCATACCTACACAAACAAATAAGAACCTTGCAACCAACGCGATAAAGGGGTTGTCAATCCCTTCACGACCACTTGCAAAAGTGAGATCTGATAGAGATAATAAGATAAATATTTTGCTATTTTTTATGATAAAAATTGAAAGTAAAGAATGCAAAATAAACGGCGACATAAATAGCACGTTGGCGGGAGATTAATATAATGGAAGATAGACCCGGGGGCCATAGGTTTCACTAGTGGCTTCTCTCAAGATAGCATAAGTATTACGATGGGTGAACAAATTACTGTCGAGCAATTGATAGAAAAGTGCATAGTTATGAGAATATCTAGGCATGATCATGTATATAGGCATCACGTCCGTGACAAGTAGACCGAAACGATTCTGCATCTACTACTATTACTCCACACATCGACCGCTATCCAGCATGCATCTAGAGTATTAAGTTCATAAGAACAGAGTAACGCATTAGGCAAGATGACATGATGTAGAGGGATAAACTCAAGCAATATGATATAAACCCCATCTTTTTATACTCGATGGCAACAATACAATACGTGTCATTTCCCTTTCTGTCACTGGTATTGAGCAATGCATGATTGAACCCAAAGCTAAGCACTTCTCCCATTGCAAGAAAGATCAATCTAGTAGGCCAAACCAAACTGATAATTCGAAGAGACTTGCAAAGATATTAAATCATACATAAAATAATTCAGAGAAGATTCAAATATTGTTCATAGATAATCTTGATCATAAACCCACAATTTATCGGATCTCGACAAACACACCGCAAAAAGAGTTACATCGAATAGATCACCAAGAAGATCGAGGAGAACTTTGTATTGAGATCCAAAGAGAGAGAAGAAGCCATCTAGCTAATAACTATGGACCCGAAGGTCTGTGGTAAACTACTCACACATCATCGGAGAGGCTATGGTGTTGATGTACAAGCCCTCCGTGATCGATTCCCCCTCCGGCGGAGCACTGGAAAAGGCCCCAAGATGGGATCTCATGGGTACAGAAGGTTGCGGCGGTGGAAATAGGGTTTTGTGGTGCTCCTGGATGTTTTCGGGGTATATGGGTATATATAGGAGGAAGAAGTAGGTCGGTGGAGCTGCGAGGGGCCCAAGAGGGTGGGGGCGTGCCTAGGGGGGCAGGCACGCCTCCCTGCCTCGTGGCGTCCTCGCTTCTTTCTTGACGTCCACTCCAAGTCCCCTGGATCACGTTTGTTCCAAAAATAACACTCCCGAAGGTTTCATTCCGTTTGGACTCCGTTTGATATTCCTTTTCTGCGAAACACTGAAATAGGCAAAAAAAATAGCAATTTGCACTGGGCCTTCGGTTAATAGGTTAGTCCCAAAAATAATATAAAATTGTATAATAAAGCCCATTAAACATCCAAAACAGATAATATAATAGCATGGAACAATAAAAAATTATAGATACGTTGGAGATGTATCAAGCATCCCCAAGCTTAATTCCTGCTCGTCCTCGAGTAGGTAAATGATAAAAAACAGAATTTTTGATGTGGAATGCTTCCTAGCATAATTTTCAATGTAATTTTCTTTATTATGGCATGAATGTTCAGATCCGAAAGATTCAAGACAAAAGTTTAATATTGACATAAAAATAATAATACTTCAAGCATACTAACTAAGCAATTATGTCTTCTCAAAATAACATGGCCAAAGAAAGTTTATCCCTACAAAGTCATATAGTTTGGTCATGCTCCATTTTCGTCACACAAGAATGCTCTCATCATGCACAACCCCGATGACAAGCCAAGCAATTGTTTCATACTTTAGTAATCTCAAACTTTTTTCAACTTTCAAGCAATACATGAGCGTGAGCCATGGATATAGCACTATGGGTGGAATAGAATATAATGATGGGGGTTATGTGGAGAAGACAAAAAAGGAGAAAGTCTCACATTGACGCGGCTAATCAACGGGCTAGGGAGATGCCCATCAATTGATGTCAATGCAAGGAGTAGGGATTGCCATGCAACGGATGCACTAGAGCTATAAAATGTATGAAAGCTCAACAAAAGAAACTAAGTGGGTGTGCATCCAACTTGCTTTCTCACGAAGACCTAGGGCATTTGAGGAAGCCTATTGTTGGAATATACAAGCCAAGTTCTATAATGAAAAATTCCCACTAGTATATGAAAGTGATAAAACAAGAGACTCTATCATAAAGATCATGGTGCTACTTTGAAGCACAAGTGTGGAAAAAAGGATAGTAGCATTGTCCCTTTTTATTTCTCTTCTTATTTTTGGGCCTTCCTTTTTTTGGCCTTTTTTTTGGGAAATGCTCTATTTATGATGATCATCACATTTCTACTTATTTACAACTCAATGATTACAACTCGATACTAGAACAAAATATGACTCTATATGAATGCCTCCGGCGGTGTACCGGGATGAGCAATGAATCAAGAGTGACATGTATGATAAATTATGCATGGTGCTTTGCCACAAATACGATGTCAACTACGTGATCATGCAAGGCAATATGACAATGATGAAGCGTGTCATAATAATTGAAACGGTGGAAAGTTGCATGGCAATATATCTCGGAATGGCTATGGAAATGCCATAATAGGTAGGTATGGTGGATGTTTTGAGGAAGATATAAGGAGGTTTATGTGTGATAGAGCGTATCATATCATGGGGGTTGGATGCACCGGCGAAGTTTGCACCAACTCTCAAGGTGAGAAAGGGCAATGCACGGTACCGAAGAGGCTAGCAATGATGGAAAGGTGAGAGTGCGTATAATCCATGGATTCAACATTAGTCATAAAGAACTCATATACTTATTGCAAAAATCTACAAGTCATCAAAAACCAAGCATTACGCGCATGCTCCTAGGGGGATAGATTGGTAGGAAAAGATCATCGCTCGTCCCCGACCGCCACTCATAAGGATGACAATCAAAGAACACCTCATGCTTCAAATTTGTTACACAACGTTTACCATACGTGCATGCTACGGGACTTGCAAACTTCAACACAAGTATTTCTCAAATTCACAACTACTCAACTAGCACGACTCTAATATTACCATCTCCATATCTCAAAACAGTCATCAAGTATCAAACTTCTCATAGTATTCAATGCACTTTTTATGAAAGTTTTTATTATATCCAAGTTGGATGCCTATTATATTAGGACTAATTTTATAGCCAAAGAAAATTACCATGCTGTTCTAAGGGACTCTCAAAATAATATAAGTGAAGCATGAGAGATCAACAATTTCTATAAAATAAAACCACCACCGCGCTCTAAAAGGATATAAGCGAAGCACTAGAGCAAAATTATCTAGCTCAAAAGATATAAGTGAAGCACATAGAGTCTTCTAATAAATTCCTATTCATGTGTGTCTCTCCCAAAAGGTGTGTACAGCAAGGATGATTGTGGTAAACTAAAAAGCAAAGACTCAAATCATACAAGACGCTCAAGCAAAACACATATCATGTGGTGAATAAAAATATAGCATCAAGTAAAGTTACCGATGGACGAAGACGAAAGAGGGGATGCCTTCCGGGGCATCCCCAAGCTTAGGCTTTTGGTTGTCCTTGAATTTTACCTTGGGGTGCCTTGGGCATCCCCAAGCTTAGGCTTTTTCCAATCCTTATTCCATAATCCATCAAATCTTTACCCAAAACTAGAAAACTTCACAACACAAAACTCAACAGAAAATCTCATGAGCTCCGTTAGCGAAATAAAACAAACCACCACTTTAAGGTACTGTAATGAACTCATTATTTATTTATATTGGTGTTAAACCTACTGTATTCCAACATCTCTATGGTTCAGAACCTCTGATACTAGCCATAGATTCATCAAAATAAGCAAACGACACACGAAAAATAGAATCTATCAAAAACAGAATAGTCTGTAGTAATCTGTATATAACGCAAACTTATGTAACTCAGAAAAATCTAACAAACTAGGACGACCTAGATAATTTGTTTATTGATCTACTGCAATTGGAATCAGTATTTTATCACGTTCTGGTGATTTTTAACAATTGTTTTCGTGAGCAGAAAGTTTCTGACTTTTTCAGCAAGATCAAATAACTATCATCCAAGAAGATCCTATAGGTTTCACTTGGCACAAACACTAATTAAGACATAAACCCACACCTAACCAGAGGCTAGATCAAATATTTATTAATAAACAGAACCAAAAAGCAGGAAACAAAAATAAAATGGGTTGCCTCCCAACAAGCGCTATCGTTTAACGCCCCTAGCTAGGCATAAAGGCAAGAATAGATCTACGTATTATCATCTTTGGTATGCAATCCATAAGTGGCTCTCATAATAGATTCATAAGGTAATTTAATTTTCTTCCTAGGAAAGTGTTCCATGCCTTTCCTTAAGGGAAATTAGAATCTAATATTTCCTTCTTTCATATCAATAATTGCACCAATCGTTCTAAGGAAAGGTCTACCAAGAATAATAGGACATGTAGGATTGCAATCTATATCAAGAACAATGAAATCTACGGGCACATAATTCCTATTTGCAACAATAAGAACATCATTAATTCTTCACATAGGTTTCTTAATGGTGGAATCCGCAAGATGCAAGTTTAAAGAACAATCATCAAATTCACGGAAACCTAACACATCACACAAAGTTTTTGGAATCGTGGAAACACTAGCACCCAAATCACACAAAGCATAGCATTCATGATCTTTAATCTTAATTTTAATAGTAGATTCCCACTCATCATAAAGTTTTCTAGGGATAGAAACTTCTAATTCTAGCATTTCTTCATAAGATTGCATTAAAGCATCAACGATATGTTTGGTAAAAGCTTTATTTTGGCTATAAGCATGAGGAGAATTTAGCACGGATTGCAACAAGGAAATATAATCTATAAAAGAGCAATTATCATAATTAAATTCCTTGAAATCCAAAATAGTGGGTTCATTGCTATGTAAAGTTTTGACCTCTTCAATCCCACTTTTACCAATTTTTGCATCAAGATCTAAAAACTCCGAATCATTGGGACGCCTTTTAACTAAAGTTGACTCATCTCCAGTCCCATCATTATCAAGATTCTTATTGCAAAACAAAGATTTAATGGTAGACACATCAATCACTTTTAGATCTTCATCCTTATTATCATAAAAACTAGAAGAACACGCTTTCACAAAGCAATCTTTTTTAGCACGCATCTTAGCGGTTCTTTCTTTGCACTCATCAATGGAAATTATCATAGCTTTGAGAGACTCATTGATATCATGCTTAGGTGGGATAGATCTAAGTTTCAAAGAATCAACATCAAGGGAAATTCTATCCACGTTCCTAGCCAACTCATCAATCTTAGGCAATTTTTCTTCAAGCAAAGCATTGAAATTCTTTTGTGAAATCATAAATTCTTTAACACTAGTCTCAAAATCAGAGGGCATCTTATTAAAATTTCCATAAGAGTTGTTGTAGGAATTACCATAATTATTAGAGGAATTACTAGGAAACGGCCTAGGATTAAAGTTTCCTCTATACGCGTTGTTACCAAAATTGTTCCTACCAACAAAATTCACATCCATAGATTCATTGTTATTCCCAATCAAAGCAGACAAAGGCATATCATTAGGATCAGAAGAAGCACTCTTATTAGCAAACAATTTCATAAGTTCATCGATCTTTCCACTCAAAACATTAATCTCTTCTATCGCATGAACCTTTTTACTAGTAGATCTTTCGGTGTGCCATTGAGAATAATTAACCATAATATTGTCTAGGAGTTTAGTGGCTTCTCCTAAAGTGATTTCCATAAAAGTGCCCCCCGCGGCCGAATCTAAAATATTTCTAGAAGCAAAATTCAATCCGGCAATTTTTTTGTATAATCATACATAAATTCAAACCGTGTGTAGGGCAATTACATATCATTAATTTCATCCTCTCCCAAGCTTGTGCAACATGCTCATGATCAAGTTGCTTAAAATTCATAATATTGTTTCTGAGAGAGATGATCTTAGCGGGAGGAAAATACTTAGAGATAAAAGCATCTTTGCACTTATTCCATGAATCAATACTATTTTTGGGCAAAGACGAAAACCAAGTTTTAGCATGATCTCTAAGCGAAAACGGAAATAGCTTCAATTTAACAATATCATTATCCATGTCTTTTTTCTTTTGCATATCACACAAATCAACAAAGTTGTTTAGATGGGTAGCGGCATCTTCACTAGGAAGGCCAGAGAATTGATCTTTCATGACAAGATTCAACAAGGCAGCATTAATTTCACAAGATTCAGCATCGGTAATAGGAGCAATCGAAGTGCTAAGAAAATCATTGTTATTGGTATTGGAAAAGTCACACAATTTAGTATTATCTTGAGCCATCGTGACAAACGATCCAACACACAAGCACACAAAGAGCAAGCGAAAAAAAAGAGAACGAAAAGAGGGCGAATAAAATGGCAAGGGTGAAGTGGGGGAGAGGAAAACGAGAGGCAAATGGCGAATAATGTAATGCGAGGGATAAGAGTTTGTGATGGGTACTTGGTATGTCTTGACTTGGCGTAGATCTCCCCGGTGAGCAGTAGGTCGGTGGAGCTGCGAGGGGCCCACGAGGGTGGGGGGCGCGCCCAGGGGGGGCAGGCGCGCCTCCCTGCCTCGTGGCCTCCTCGCTTCTTTCTTGACATCCACTCCAAGTCCCCTGGATCACGTTTGTTCCAAAAATAACGCTCCCGAAGGTTTTATTCCATTTGGACTCCGTTTGGTATTCCTTTTCTATGAAACACTGAAATAGGCAAAAAAACAGCAATTTGCACTGGGCCTTCGGTTAATAGGTTAGTCCCAAAAATAATATAAAAGTGTATAATAAAGCCCATTAAACATCCAAAACAGATAATATAATAGCATGGAACAATAAAAAATTATAGATACGTTGGAGACGTATCAAATAGCAAGGCAAATAAAAAACCAACCAGAACCCAAAATGAAAGCAATCAAGGAGGAAACCACTTGGAATTGGTCATGACAAGGTTAGATACATTGCCAAAATATGGAAGTTTTACATATGGGGTGTTACAACTCTCCCCCACTACAAAAGGATCTCGTCCCGAGATCTAGGACTGAAAGAACTCCGGATATTCGGAACGGAGGTGATCCTCGCGGTCCCAAGTTGCTTCTCGGTCGGAATGGTGAGACCACTTAACTTCCAGGAACTTGATCGACTTGTTGCAAGTTTTGCGCTTGGTTTCCTCAAGAATGGCCATGGGCTGCTCATGATAAGACACGTCCTCTTGGAGATCAATCTCTTCGAAGTTGATAGTGTGCTCGGGTGTCTTAAAGCACTTGCGAAGTTGTGACACGTGAAACACATCGTGCACATTTGAGAAGTTGGAAGGGATCTCAAGTTGATAGGCGAGGTCGCCTCTTTTGCCCACAATCTTGAAAGGACCCATCTTGGGGCAAGCTTCCCATTGATACCGAATTGTTGAGTGCCTTTCATTGGAGAGACTCGGAGATAGACATGGTCTCCAATCTCGAAAGCCAAGTCATGGTGCTTGCTATCATAGTAACTCTTCTGGCACGATTGCGCGGCTTTGAGATTTTCATGGATGACTTTACACATATCTTCAGCTTATGTGATCAAGTCGTTGCCAAGAAGATGGCGTTCACCAGTCTCGGACCAGTTGAGAGGAGTACGGCACTTTCTGCCATATAGAATTTCGAAAGGGGCCTTGCCCGAACTTGCTTGGAAGCTATTGTTCTAGGAGAACTCAGCAAACGGGAGGCAATCTTCCCACTTCATACGGAAAGACATGACACAATCTCTTAGCATGTCTTCAATGATTTGATTGACTCTTTCAACTTGGCCACTTGTTTGAGGATGAAAGGCCGTGCTGAAGCAAATGTTTGTGCCCATGGCCTTCTGGAAGGATTCCCAGAACTTGGAAGTGAAGATGCTTCCACGATCTGAGGAGATCAATTGAGTAATCCCGTGCAATGAGACAATTCTGGAGGTGTATAGCTCTGCCAACTAAGCTGATGTGATAGATTCTTTGACTGGAAGGAAATGTGCCACTTTTGAAGAAGAGGTTCATCATCCTTGAGAAGGTTGGAGGGGCATTGGGAAGCCCGAAAGACATGACAGTATATTCATAAGAACCAAAGCTTGTTCTGAATGTTGTCTTTGGGATATCTTCTTCACGAATGCGAATCTGGTGATAACCCATACGGAGGTTAAGCTTGGAAAACACCTTTGCACCTTTGAGTTGCTTGAATAACTCATTGATATCGGGAAGTGGGTATTTATTCTTGATTGTCTTCTTGTTCAATGGGCTGTAATCAACGCAAACACGTTCTTCTTCGTCGAGCTGTTTCTTCAATTCTTTTAGCTCTTCTGGCCCAAGCTTATAAGGGCGCTTGCAAATGGATTCTGTACCGGGCTCAAGATCAATACCAAACTCGACTAGCCGGTGAGGAGGCATACCTGGAAGCTCTTCAGGAAAGACATCTTGATACTCACAAACAACTGGAATCTGAGAAATAGCGCTGATCTCGCCTTTCTCATTGAGAGAAAACAACCGAATGGTTTCATCATGAGCCGCAAAGATAATCTCATCTTCAGAAGGATGAGTCAATTTAATCTCCTTTTCAGCACAGTTGCGGAAAGCCTTGTGTTTAGAAAGCCAATCCATGCCAAGAATGAGGTCAATATCGGAATCACCAAGACCCATTGGAGAAGCCAGAAAAGAATAATTGCCCATCTTGATGCCAACATTAGGAATCATCGTGGTAGCCCTCATAGGAAAACCCGGAGAAACAACTCCCATAGGTTTTATCAACATTTCAGAAATGAAATCATCCTTAGCAACAAATGGTCTTGACATGAAACGATGCGATGCACCAGAATCGAATAAAACTCTTGCAGGAATAGAGTTAACTGAAAGGTTACCCATGATCACTTGTGAAGAATCCTCTGCCTGAGCTGAATCCATCGTGTTCACCCTTGTAGACTTGGGATTGTGCTTGACAACTGCATTGCTTGCTGACCTAGCTAGAGGAGGAGGCGGAAGGCGCCTCTGGTTGAAGCACTTGTTGGAGTAATGCCCTTTCAAACCACACTTGTGACTAGTGACCTCTGAAAGCGGACGGAAAGGTGGAGGAGGAGGACCGCCTGTCCTTGGAGCCCGAGACTGAGACTGAGACTTGTTCTAATAGCTTGGGTTGGGTGGGTGGTGTTGGGGATATAACTATTGGGTATGACCCGCCCAGGAGGGGCACTTGTCAATGAACATGGCGGGTCATGGCAAGCCTATTGATAGCCCAAGACCCAGAGGCGACTTGAGGCCCTAGAGGACGAACCGCCATATGTATAACTTATATTGTAAGGCAAGCTTAGTTAGTCACCGAGCCGGACACGTTGTGTATGAGCCGGTCGGGACTCTCTAAGCCGCCGGGCATCAACCTGTGTATATAAAGGGGTGACCCGGCGGCGAGTTAAGGATAAGAAACAAGAGATCAAGAACTAGGTCAAGCGTATTCGCTCCCTGGTAATCGAAACCCAAGCAATACAATCCCTAACTGGAGTAGGCCTTTACCTCCACTGCGAGGGGCTGAACCAGTATAAACTCTCTGTGTCCTTTGTCTCGATTAACCCCTTTAAGCTAACCTAGTTGCGATGGCTCCATGACTAAGTCCTTTCTGTCGGCGTTATGGGACCGGGGGTGCCCAGACTTGCCTGCATGCAGCCCACGACGTGACTCCACCAATGGCCCGGTACGGCCCAGCTTCGGTAGCAACAACTCAAGACCCTCGTGAGGGGCCAAGCCTCGTGATGCAGATGACACCAAGACCTCCCTTGGGGCGGCCTCACTAGGATGGCTCCCGAGGAGCGGAGATATCTATGCAGGGGGCACCTCGCGAGGTTCACATGACGTGAGCCATGACGACCAAGGCCAGGCGGGCGCCAACGGGCGAAGTGCACTAGATCCCTCTTTGGTGCTAAAGAGGAAAGCGCAGGCGAGGAGTCCCGAGGCATTAGGCAAAGGTTTCCATATCGGTGTAACGAGACCAAGAACAGTAGGACGGCAGGACGGAGGTCACCGCGGAGCCCACAGCAGCGTCACCACCAGTGCCTTTGGCAGGCAAAGACCATGTTTTGTTAGGATAGCTTGTACTAGTTGTCTCCCTTCAAAATTGGCAATTGTGGGATCCCTTCCCGCCTACATTTGGGAAGAGGACCAGGGCCTCTATAAGAAGGACATAGACACCACCGTAGCAAAGGGTCGGACAGATCATTCAGATCTTCCTCACACTCACCAATTCAGCGAGCCCAAGAACACCTCACCTCCTGAGGCTGTTCGTCCACTGCACTAGTTCATCCTCAGCCCCTCGAGGCAATCCACCACCACACACTGGAGTAGGTTATTACACCGCAAGGTGGCCCGAACCAGTATAAACCTCTATGTCTCTTGTTCTTTAGGTTCATCGAGCTAGGCCGTGGGATTGTTGAGCGAGCGATCTAGGAAGAGAGAGTTCTTCGTGCGCACCCCGGAGTTTGAACCTCACAAGGGTTTGCCAAAACCTGTAATCTGACATTTGGCGCGCCAGGTAGGGGTGCACTGAAGCTTTTCCTCCATCGTTCCACGCTCCACCGCTCTGCCAGTTTCATGGCTGATGCTCGTCGAGCCCGCGCTGAGTGCCAGGCCGCTCTCAATGCTCGCGTCACCCAGACGGCGCCCGTCGGTGGGCCTCCCTGTCGCTCTCCATCACCTACTGCCAACGCCGCCACCGGCCCAGCAGGGAACGAGTAGCAGGCTTCATCGCTGCACCCTTCCATGCGGCGGTACGGACGCACCGCCACCCCGTCGCTGACTCCGGCCGGCTCGTCGTCCCATGCTCGTCGCGCACCCACGGATGCGCAGGCCACGCTGCTCATGGCGCGCGAGCTCCTGCGTTACCGCCCCGTCGATGACCTCTACGAAGACTGGCTGGACCGCATCGCCGAGCTCGTCAGCACCGCTGGGGGCTCTCCCGCACCGTCTCTCTCGCTGCCTTGTCCACCTCCTGCTGCGGGCGACGTAGCCCATGGAGCGCCTCCACCACCTCCGCATCAAGACGTCGCCCTCGCACCAAGACGCGTGGCCCCGCGGCGCGACCCACCGCGCAGGGCACCCGCGCGTGAAGAAGGAAGCTGCCAAGAAATCCCGCGGCTGCAAGAAGATGCTCCTGCACTCCCAGCACAACCACGTCAAGACCGCGTGCCGCCCGCGGTGGCGGCGCGTGGGTACCAAGACCAGGCTCCGCTCCCACGACGGGCTCCAGTGACTACAGCAGGCTGCCGTGCCTTCACTCCCGAGCTGCGCAGCGTCGTCTGGCCCAGCAAGTTCAAGCCCGACCTGCCTCCGCACTACGACGGCACCCCCGACCCCGCTGAGTTCCTGCAGCTTTACGAGCTGAGCATTGAGGTAGCCAACGGCGACGAGAAAGTCATGGCAAACTGGTTTCCCATGGCCCTCAAAGATGGTGCACGCTCGTGGCTCCTGAACCTGCCCGCGGGATCGATCTCCACCTGGGGCGAGATGCGCGAGCGTTTCATCGCCAACTTCCAGGGCACTCGCGACCGCCCGCCTGCCGCTGGTGACCTGCGGCGCATCAAGCAGCAGCCAGGAGAAACCCTG
Source organism: Thinopyrum obtusiflorum (assembly GCA_036873465.1). Lineage (NCBI taxonomy): Eukaryota > Viridiplantae > Streptophyta > Magnoliopsida > Poales > Poaceae > Thinopyrum > Thinopyrum obtusiflorum. The sequence goes on along the minus strand of JAAAWM010010306.1, from coordinate 12,150 downwards.
CATAAGTACATCCAGCGCTTCAACAGCGTTCGCCTCAAGATCCCCAAGGTAACGGACAAGGCCATCATCTCAGCGTTCTCCGATGGCGTCTGTGGTGTCAAGATGAAGGAGGAGCTCGCCATCCACGAGGACCTATGCACGGCTCTGGAGATGTTCAACATGGCAACCAAGTGTGCGAGAGCTGAGGAGGGGTGCCTCTCCCTCCTCAAGCTTCCAGCTGCCGACCGAGAAGACAAGAAGGCCAAGACCAAGGATGTGAAGCGCAAGGGAGCGGTCGTGCTCGCAGTTGAGCCAGAGATGAAGCGCGGCTGCGACCACCCGGAGTCATCCAAGGGCAGCCGTCCATTCTGTGCCTTCCATAACGTACACAACCACAACACCAACGACTGTCAGGAGCTCAGGGCCATCCGTGATGGGCGCTTCGGTCGACACCCCGAGCGCAATGACCGGGGCTATGGCCGAGGAGGAGGACGAAGTGGAGGATGCTGGGACGACCGCGGACCCCGCCAGGAGTGGCGCGACCGGCCTCGTGAGGATCGTTGGCAGGACCAGCCTCGCGAGGGCGCTTGGAGAGACCAGCCTCGTGAGGACCGTCCGCAGGGCAAGGCTGGGTTCCCTCCGCTACCACCACCACCGAGTTGGAACGACGACCATCACCAGGATGAGCGGGCTGGGGGCTTCCAGGAGCCGCGCGCCATCGCCTGCATCTTGGGTGGCGCTCAGGCCCCAGCCTCCTAGCGCATCTTCATGCAGTTCGCGCGTGAGGTAAACACGGCTCTCCCCAGGCTCGAGGCCATGCACCCACTCAGGTGGTCCAAGTGCACAATTACCTTCAGCTCATCCGACCAGCTCAAGTGCGCTTCAACTGCCGGTGCCCTCCCGATGCTCTGCTCGCCCATCACCAGCAACATCCTGTCACCAAGACCCTCATCGACGGCGGCGCAGGGCTCAATGTCCTCTCCATCGAAACGTTTGACCGCCTCCAAGTGTCGTATGATCAGCTGAAGCCTACCAAGCCCTTCTCAGGAGTGGCCGACGGCTCCACCACTCCGATCGGGCAGATCCGCCTCCCTGTCACCTTCGGCAAGCGCGACAACTACCGCACCGAGCTCATCGCCTTCGACGTCGCCCACATCCGCCTACCGTACAATGCCATTCTTGGGTATCCAGCCCTAGCCAAGTTCGTGGTGGTGACTCATCACGGCTACAACGTCCTCAAGATGCCATGGAGCTACGGCATCATCACGGTCTCCTGTGAGGAAAAGGACACGGTGTGCTCTCTCGAGCGCGCTTATCAGGCTGCAGTGGCAGAAGACCCAGATAGAAAAGGCACCGTCTACCCTCCTGAGGCTGTCCCCAAGAAGAAGAAGCAGTTACTCTGCCAAGGGCCTCAGGAGAGCAGTGTCTCCAGCGGCACCACCTCAGGACATGTGCCCATGGATGGGGCACCTCCCTCCCTCGCATAGGAAGGCATGCCCGGCGCCCTCCTCAGGCTAGGCTCGGGGGCTCTCTTCTGGAGGGCCTCTGACCTAGCCCATGTCACGAGGAAGGCGCTCGGGCACCATGTGGAGGCGTGCTTCACCGCACGCTTCCCACAAGAGGGCACAAGGCATGGAGTGCCTGGTGCTCAGGAGTTCATCACCAAGGCGATCGAGGAGCTCCAAGAGGCGAGAACCATGCACGGCGACCGCCGCCCACCACCTGGCGCAGCCCCGCGTCCTGGCGAGGATGACGAGCTATGTGTCTGCGTTGACATCCCAGGACTCAACAGGGCGGCATCTCAGGAGCGTTTCTGGCCTTCGCGCGTTGGTTGGTGTGAGGGCCCACCTCACAGCTATGTTCGCATGCCTTTTGGCTTGCCGAATGCAGCTGTCACCTTCCAGCGCCACTGGCGGAGCGTTCTGGCGGCTCAGGAGGCCAGGCATCATGCTGTCCTGGCAGAGATGGCGACGGTTCTTCATGAGCCGCCCAGGCCCCCGAAGCCTCCCGAGGCTCAGGACCCAGGCGACTCGTGAGGAGCAACCCCTTTAGCATGTGTCTTCAGCCACTTCAACACCTCTCCAGCAACGGTACCAGGTGACTCTTTCTGATTCACTCAGTTGGGGGTGCCCCACGGGCAGCATTATCCCCAAGTCCCACGGGCCTGTCCCTGCGACGTGTATCCTTTTGCCTCTTTAGCTTACTCTGTTGGGGGCACCCCTCGGGCTGCATCATCCCCAGGCCGCATGGGTCTGTCTCTGTGGCATGTATCGTTCTTGCATCTATCTGAACTAGCTTGCCTCCTTGCATGAGTTACCTTATGACTATCACCTGCCTGTTCGGCACTTCGATGCCATGAATGTCGTACGCCCTTGCAAACCCACCCGCGACCGCCTCATGATTATGGACCGGCATGGCGTCTGTGCTCGGGTCAGTCCTTGCAGCGTCGCTAAACCCAAGAGGCTGAGCTCTGGCTCACGGGCCAGCTCCTGCCCCCCCCCCCCCCCCCCCCCCCCCCCCCCCCCCCCCCCCCCCCCCCCCCCCCCCCCCCCCCCCCCCCCCCCCCCCCCCCCCCCCCCCCCCCCCCCCCCCCCCCCCCCCCCCCCCCCCCCCCCCCCCCCCCCCCCCCCCCCCCCCCCCCCCCCCCCCCCCCCCCCCCCCCCCCCCCCCCCCCCCCCCCCCCCCCCCCCCCCCCCCCCCCCCCCCCCCCCCCCCCCCCCCCCCCCCCCCCCCCCCCCCCCCCCCCCCCCCCCCCCCCCCCCCCCCCCCCCCCCCCCCCCCCCCCCCCCCCCCCCCCCCCCCCCCCCCCCCCCCCCCCCCCCCCCCCCCCCCCCCCCCCCCCCCCCCCCCCCCCCCCCCCCCCCCCCCCCCCCCCCCCCCCCCCCCCCCCCCCCCCCCCCCCCCCCCCCCCCCCCCCCCCCCCCCCCCCCCCCCCCCCCCCCCCCCCCCCCCCCCCCCCCCCCCCCCCCCCCCCCCCCCCCCCCCCCCCCCCCCCCCCCCCCCCCCCCCCCCCCCCCCCCCCCCCCCCCCCCCCCCCCCCCCCCCCCCCCCCCCCCCCCCCCCCCCCCCCCCCCCCCCCCCCCCCCCCCCCCCCCCCCCCCCCCCCCCCCCCCCCCCCCCCCCCCCCCCCCCCCCCCCCCCCCCCCCCCCCCCCCCCCCCCCCCCCCCCCCCCCCCCCCCCCCCCCCCCCCCCCCCCCCCCCCCCCCCCCCCCCCCCCCCCCCCCCCCCCCCCCCCCCCCCCCCCCCCCCCCCCCCCCCCCCCCCCCCCCCCCCCCCCCCCCCCCCCCCCCCCCCCCCCCCCCCCCCCCCCCCCCCCCCCCCCCCCCCCCCCCCCCCCCCCCCCCCCCCCCCCCCCCCCCCCCCCCCCCCCCCCCCCCCCCCCCCCCCCCCCCCCCCCCCCCCCCCCCCCCCCCCCCCCCCCCCCCCCCCCCCCCCCCCCCCCCCCCCCCCCCCCCCCCCCCCCCCCCCCCCCCCCCCCCCCCCCCCCCCCCCCCCCCCCCCCCCCCCCCCCCCCCCCCCCCCCCCCCCCCCCCCCCCCCCCCCCCCCCCCCCCCCCCCCCCCCCCCCCCCCCCCCCCCCCCCCCCCCCCCCCCCCCCCCCCCCCCCCCCCCCCCCCCCCCCCCCCCCCCCCCCCCCCCCCCCCCCCCCCCCCCCCCCCCCCCCCCCCCCCCCCCCCCCCCCCCCCCCCCCCCCCCCCCCCCCCCCCCCCCCCCCCCCCCCCCCCCCCCCCCCCCCCCCCCCCCCCCCCCCCCCCCCCCCCCCCCCCCCCCCCCCCCCCCCCCCCCCCCCCCCCCCCCCCCCCCCCCCCCCCCCCCCCCCCCCCCCCCCCCCCCCCCCCCCCCCCCCCCCCCCCCCCCCCCCCCCCCCCCCCCCCCCCCCCCCCCCCCCCCCCCCCCCCCCCCCCCCCCCCCCCCCCCCCCCCCCCCCCCCCCCCCCCCCCCCCCCCCCCCCCCCCCCCCCCCCCCCCCCCCCCCCCCCCCCCCCCCCCCCCCCCCCCCCCCCCCCCCCCCCCCCCCCCCCCCCCCCCCCCCCCCCCCCCCCCCCCCCCCCCCCCCCCCCCCCCCCCCCCCCCCCCCCCCCCCCCCCCCCCCCCCCCCCCCCCCCCCCCCCCCCCCCCCCCCCCCCCCCCCCCCCCCCCCCCCCCCCCCCCCCCCCCCCCCCCCCCCCCCCCCCCCCCCCCCCCCCCCCCCCCCCCCCCCCCCCCCCCCCCCCCCCCCCCCCCCCCCCCCCCCCCCCCCCCCCCCCCCCCCCCCCCCCCCCCCCCCCCCCCCCCCCCCCCCCCCCCCCCCCCCCCCCCCCCCCCCCCCCCCCCCCCCCCCCCCCCCCCCCCCCCCCCCCCCCCCCCCCCCCCCCCCCCCCCCCCCCCCCCCCCCCCCCCCCCCCCCCCCCCCCCCCCCCCCCCCCCCCCCCCCCCCCCCCCCCCCCCCCCCCCCCCCCCCCCCCCCCCCCCCCCCCCCCCCCCCCCCCCCCCCCCCCCCCCCCCCCCCCCCCCCCCCCCCCCCCCCCCCCCCCCCCCCCCCCCCCCCCCCCCCCCCCCCCCCCCCCCCCCCCCCCCCCCCCCCCCCCCCCCCCCCCCCCCCCCCCCCCCCCCCCCCCCCCCCCCCCCCCCCCCCCCCCCCCCCCCCCCCCCCCCCCCCCCCCCCCCCCCCCCCCCCCCCCCCCCCCCCCCCCCCCCCCCCCCCCCCCCCCCCCCCCCCCCCCCCCCCCCCCCCCCCCCCCCCCCCCCCCCCCCCCCCCCCCCCCCCCCCCCCCCCCCCCCCCCCCCCCCCCCCCCCCCCCCCCCCCCCCCCCCCCCCCCCCCCCCCCCCCCCCCCCCCCCCCCCCCCCCCCCCCCCCCCCCCCCCCCCCCCCCCCCCCCCCCCCCCCCCCCCCCCCCCCCCCCCCCCCCCCCCCCCCCCCCCCCCCCCCCCCCCCCCCCCCCCCCCCCCCCCCCCCCCCCCCCCCCCCCCCCCCCCCCCCCCCCCCCCCCCCCCCCCCCCCCCCCCCCCCCCCCCCCCCCCCCCCCCCCCCCCCTAAATTTGGTGATCTTCACCTTAAAAGGTTAGAAGAGATCGAAAGCAATGTCAGGAGTTTTATGGTTTTGCAATTTGAACATAATAGTTTCTTCAGAAACGAGCTTAAGGAACAGAAAAGTTTTATGATTTTTATGAATAAAGAGCTCGATGATATGTCTAAAGAATTTTATGGTTTAAGATCCCAAATTGCTCGTCTTGAGAAATTGACTGCTGAAATTTCGGATAAGCAGGCTACCTTAGTTAATAGGATGGCCGCTAAACCGGATTTTTATGAAAATAAAGATGAAGATCTAAAAGTTATTTATGTGTCCCCTATTAAATCTTTGTTTTGCAATATGAATCTTGATAATGATGGGGCTGAATATGATCCACCTTTACCTAGAAGGCGTTCCAAAAATTCGGAGTTTTTAGATCTTGATGTTAAATTTGATGAAAGTGGGATTGAAGAAATTAAAACCCTAGATGTTGCTAAACCCACTATTTTGGATTTCAAGGAATTTAATTATGAAAATTTCTCTTTGATTGATTGTATTTCCTTGTTGCAATCCATGCTAAATTCTCCTCATGCTTATAGTCAAAATAAAGCGTTTACTAAACATATCGTTGATGCCTTGATGCAATCTTATGAAGAAAAACTTGAGTTGGAAGTTTCTATCCCTAGAAAACTTTATGATGAGTGGGAACCAACTATTAAAATTAAGATTAAAGATCATGAGTTCTATGCTTTATGTGATTTGGGTGCTAGTGTTTCCACGATTCCAAAGACTTTGTGTGATTTGTTAGGTTTCCGTGATTTTGATGATTGCTCTTTAAACTTGCACCTTGCGGATTCCAATATTAAGAAACCTATGGGAAGAATTAATGATGTTCTTATTGTTGCAAATAGGAATTATGTGCCCGTAGATTTTATCGTTCTTGACATAGATTGCAATCCTTCATGTCCTATTATCCTTGGTAGACCTTTCCTTAGAACGATTGGTGCAATTATTGATATGAAGGAAGGAAATATTAGATTCCAATTTCCGTTAAGGAAAGGCATGGAACACTTTCCTACCCCCCCCCCCCCCCCCCCCCCCCCCCCCCCCCCCCCCCCCCCCCCCCCCCCCCCCCCCCCCCCCCCCCCCCCCCCCCCCCCCCCCCCCCCCCCCCCCCCCCCCCCCCCCCCCCCCCCCCCCCCCCCCCCCCCCCCCCCCCCCCCCCCCCCCCCCCCCCCCCCGTATTAAATAATTTACCTAGCTTATGTTTTGGTTGTGTTTTTTTGTGTTTAATTAGTGTTTGCGCCAAGTAGAACCATTGAGAAGACTTGGGGAAAGTCTTGATATCTTGCTGTAAAAAACAGAAACTTTAGCGCTCACGAGAACTGCTTCCATTTTTATTTGGAAAGTGCTATTTAGTTAATTGTTTTTTCAGATGATTAATAGATAAATTCCTCACGTCCAGAAATTTATTTTATAATTTTTGGGGTTCCAAATCTTGCGCTAGCTACAGATTACTACAGACTGTTCTGTTTTTGACAGATTCTGTTTTTCGTGTGTTGTTTGCTTATTTTGATGAATCTATGGCTAGTAAAATAGTTTATAAACCATAGAGAAGTTGGAATACAGTAGGTTTAACACCAATATAAATAAATAATTAGTTCATTACAGTACCTTAAAGTGGTCTTTTGTTTTCTTTCGCTAACGGAGCTCACGAGATTTCCTACTTTAAGTTTTGTGTTGTGAAGTTTTCAAGTTTTGGGTAAAGATTTGATGGATTATGGAACAAGGAGTGGCAAAAGCCTAAGCTTGGGGATGCCCATGGCACCCCCAAGATAATCTAAGGACACCTAAAAGCCAAAGCTTGGGGATGCCCCGGAAGGCATCCCCTCTTTCGTCTACTTCTATCGGTAACTTTACTTGGAGCTATATTTTTATTCACCACATGATATGTGTTTTTCATGGACCGTCTTGTATGATTTGAGACTTTTCTTTTTAGTTTACCACAATCATACTTGTTGTACACACCTTTTGAGAGAGCTATACATGATTTGGAATTTGTTAGAATACTCTATGTGCTTCACTTATATCTTTTGAGTTATATAGTTTTGCTCTAGTACTTCACTTATATCTTTTAGAGCACGGTGGTGGATTTGTTTTATAGAAACTATTGATCTCTCATGCTTCACTTAGATTATTTTGAGAGTATTAAATAGCATGGTAATTTGCTTAAATACCCCCCCCCCCCCCCCCCCCCCCCCCCCCCCCCCCCCCCCCCCCCCCCCCCCCCCCCCCCCCCCCCCCCCCCCCCCCCCCCCCCCCCCCCCCCCCCCCCCCCCCCCCCCCCCCCCCCCCCCCCCCCCCCCCCCCCCCCCCCCCCCCCCCCCCCCCCCCCCCCCCCCGATTCCTGTAGCATGCACATATGGTGAACCGTTATGTGATGAAGTCGGAGTATGATTTATTTTTTGATTGTCTTCCTTATGAGTGGCGGTCGGGGACTAGCGATGGTTTTTCCCTACCAATATATCCCCCTAGGAGCATGTGCCTAGTACTTTGTTTCGATAACTAATAGATTTTTGCAATAAGTATGTAAGTTCTTTATGTCTAATGTTGAGTCCATGGATTATACGCACTCTCACCCTTCCACCATTGCTAGCCTCTCTAGTACCGCACAACCTTCGCCGGTATCATAAACCCACTATTTACCTTCCTCAAAACAGCCACCATACCTACCTATTATGTCATATCCATAGCCATCCCGAGACATATTGCCATGCAACTTTCCACCATTCTGTTTATTATGACACACTCCATCATTGTCATATTGCCTTGCATGATAATGTAGTTGGCATCGTATTTGTGGCAAAGCCACCATTCATAATTCTTTCATACATGTTACTCTTGATTCATTGCACATCCCGGTACACCGCCCCCCCCCCCCCCCCCCCCCCCCCCCCCCCCCCCCCCCCCCCCCCCCCCCCCCCCCCCCCCCCCCCCCCCCCCCCCCCCCCCCCCCCCCCCCCCCCCCCCCCCCCCCCCCCCCCCCCCCCCCCCCCCCCCCCCCCCCCCCCCCCCCCCCCCCCCCCCCCCCCCCCCCCCCCCCCCCCCCCCCCCCCCCCCCCCCCCCCCCCCCCCCCCCCCCCCCCCCCCCCCCCCCCCCCCCCCCCCCCCCCCCCCCCCCCCCCCCCCCCCCCCCCCCCCCCCCCCCCCCCCCCCCCCCCCCCCCCCCCCCCCCCCCCCCCCCCCCCCCCCCCCCCCCCCCCCCCCCCCCCCCCCCCCCCCCCCCCCCCCCCCTAGGTAAACATTGTGTCCCCCGCCTCCTGTTACCATCCGCCTTAGACGCACCGTTCGGGACCCCCTACCCGAGATCCGCCGGTTTTGACACCGACATTGGTGCTTTCATTGGGAGTTCCACTGTGCCGTCACGATAAGGCTTGATGGCTCATCTTGTTGTCAAGGACAGCATTACCTCTGGGGGAGCCCTGGCTGTAGGCCAAACTCTCCGACTAGGCGGCTTCGTCATGACCGCCCGTTCGGCCGTCGCGCCGACGATGACTTCTCGGGTCATCCAAAACAACCTCCACGTCGGCTCGGGATTCGCCGAGCAGATGGATCCAATGGAGCTCTCTTCCTTGAACGAGCTCTTGGATCGCATCGCCGCCCTGGGAGTTGCTACAGACTATGATCGGATCGGATCGGATCGGGCATCGCCGCCCAAGGGAGATTAACTCTCCGCCGGTCACCCATCTGATAGCGGTGGTGGAGGAGCAATGTAGCGATTCTTCCTCTATTTTGAGGACAAACTATGTTCGGATTCCCGAGCTCTCCGAGCCGGATACCCGTCTACGGGAGGACATGGCCCAAGCTTCGAACCTAGAATCAGACATTGGGCCAGAATTATTGGGCAACATCCCGGAGCCCGAACTGCCAAGCTCAGAAACTCCTCCGCCCCTGGGTCTCAGATCGGGTCAGGGTTTGGACCTAAATCTACCCACCCACCCAGACATAAGTGATCTTTGCCACATTAGACAAGAGCCCCAAGAGACAGTACATCACTATTGGGCCAGATTCCTCCTTGTAATGAGCAAGGTCAAGGACTGTCGCGAAGAAGACGCAATTTCATTCTTTTGCAAAAATTGCACGGACAAGGGAATCCTCAACGCCATAAGTCGCCGTGACATAGCACACTTCGCTGACTTGGCGGCCATAGTACAGAAGTACTATGCGATGGAAAGCGCCTGGAAAACCCAAACAAAATTCTGGGATCCTCCGGCTCTCACTAGACCCCCCGTCTGAACTAAAAGGGTGTACTCTCGTAAGTCACCCGATCCAATTACAAAGAAACCAAAGCCCACTACAGGGCGTGGAACTATATTGGAGGGATGGCTCAATGGGCCATGCAAAATTCACAGTACACCGGATACCATGCCAACACACAGCCTTAGAGCATGTTGGATACTCCGGCAGGTGGCCAAGAGCGGTGAGGATCTCCTCATCAACAATACCACAGAGCACCATCTCGTGGAAAATAACAATACAGTATTGACAGTCTTCGATACCTTCGCCTCAAATAATAGGCGCAAGCGAGCACTCCGCAGCCTTGCCGAAGTCTGCCACGTTGCAGCAATAAATCCATGGAACGACACGGCTATAACCTTCAATGCCAGTGACGAACCTCAATTTCGAACAGCCCGAGCACCAGCCCAAGTGACCCGGTTTGTCAACCCAGGGCGGGTGATCCTCATGACTCCACACAATGGGCTGCCCAGTCCATCGCAAGTAACGGGGAACTGCCCCCCCCCCCCCCCCCCCCCCCCCCCCCCCCCCCCCCCCCCCCCCCCCCCCCCCCCCCCCCCCCCCCCCCCCCCCCCCCCCCCCCCCCCCCCCCCCCCCCCCCCCCCCCCCCCCCCCCCCCCCCCCCCCCCCCCCCCCCCCCCCCCCCCCCCCCCCCCCCCCCCCCCCCCCCCCCCCCCCCCCCCCCCCCCCCCCCCCCCCCCCCCCCCCCCCCCCCCCCCCCCCCCCCCCCCCCCCCCCCCCCCCCCCCCCCCCCCCCCCCCCCCCCCCCCCCCCCCCCCCCCCCCCCCCCCCCCCCCCCCCCCCCCCCCCCCCCCCCCCCCCCCCCCCCCCCCCCCCCCCCCCCCCCCCCCCCCCCCCCCCCCCCCCCCCCCCCCCCCCCCCCCCCCCCCCCCCCCCCCCCCCCCCCCCCCCCCCCCCCCCCCCCCCCCCCCCCCCCCCCCCCCCCCCCCCCCCCCCCCCCCCCCCCCCCCCCCCCCCCCCCCCCCCCCCCCCCCCCCCCCCCCCCCCCCCCCCCCCCCCCCCCCCCCCCCCCCCCCCCCCCCCCCCCCCCCCCCCCCCCCCCCCCCCCCCCCCCCCCCCCCCCCCCCCCCCCCCCCCCCCCCCCCCCCCCCCCCCCCCCCCCCCCCCCCCCCCCCCCCCCCCCCCCCCCCCCCCCCCCCCCCCCCCCCCCCCCCCCCCCCCCCCCCCCCCCCCCCCCCCCCCCCCCCCCCCCCCCCCCCCCCCCCCCCCCCCCCCCCCCCCCCCCCCCCCCCCCCCCCCCCCCCCCCCCCCCCCCCCCCCCCCCCCCCCCTAGAAGCTAGCCTATGATTATGATTGTTGTTGTCCTATGGACTAAACCCTCTGGTTTATATAGACACCGGAGGGGGCTAGGGTTACACAGAGTCGGTTACAAGGGAGGAGATCTACATATCCGAATTGCATTTCCATTTCGCTAAGAGTTTCCTCGTAGATGAGGTTTAATCCGCTGCCACCGTCCATGAGCACTTTAGTAAGCCGGAAGCCATCCACAATTGGACTAAGGACCAAAGCGGCTGGTGCTCGGGCTGTTCGTAATTGAGGTTCGTCACTGGCATTGAAGGTTATGGCCGTGTCGTTCCATGGATTTATTGCTGCAACGTGGCAGACTTCGGCAAGGCTGCGGAGTGCTCGCTTGCGCCTATTATTTGAGGCGAAGGTCTCGAAGACTGTCAATACTGTATTGTTATTTTCCACGGGATGGTGCTCTGTGGTATTGTTGATGAGGAGATCCTCACTGCTCTTGGCCACCTGCCGGAGTATCCAACATGCTCTAAGGCTGTGTGTTGGCATGGTATCCGGTGTACTATGAATTTTGCATGGCCTATTGAGCCATCCCTCCAATATAGTTCCACGCCCTGTAGTGGGCTTTGGTTTGTTTGTAATTGGATCGGGTGACTTACAAGAGTACACCCTTTTAGTTCGGACCGGGGGTCTAGTGAGAGCCGGGGGATCCCAGAATTTTGTTTGGGTTTTCCAGGCGCTTTCCATCGCATAGTACTTCTGTACTATGGCTGCCAAGTCAGCGAAGTGTGCTATGTCACGGTGACTTATGGCATTGAGGATTCCCTTGTCCGTGCAATTTTTACAAAAGAATGAAATTGCGTCTTCCTCGCGACATTCCTTGACCTTGCTCATTACAAGGAGGAATCTGGCCCAATAGTGATGTACTGTCTCTTGGGGCTCTTGTCTAATGTGGGAAAGATCACTTATGTCTGGGTGGGTGGGTAGATTTAGGTCCAAACCCTGACCCGATCTGAGACCCAGGGGCAGAGGAGTTTCCGAGCTTGGCAGTTCGGGCTTCGGGATGTTGCCCAATAGTTCTGGCCCAATGTCTGATTCTAGGTTCGAAGCTTGGGCCATGTCCTCCCGTAGACGGGTATCCGGCTCGGAGAGCTCGGGATCCAGACATAGTTTGTTCTCAAAATAGAGGAAGAATCGCTACATTGCTCCTCCACCACCGCTATCTGATGGGTGACCAGCGGAGAGTTTATCTCCCTTTGGTCGGGTTTAAGCCCGATCCGATCATAGTCCATAGCGACTCCCAGGGCGGCGATGCGATCCAAGAGCTCGTTCAAGGAAGAGAGCTCTATTGGATCCATCCGTTCGGCGAATCCCGAGCCGACGTGGAGGCTGTTTTCGATGACCTGAGAAGTCATCGTCGGCGCGATAGCCGAACGGGCGGTCATGACGAAGCCGCCTAGTCGGAGAGTTTGGCCTACAGCCAGAGCTCCCCCCGAGGTAATGTTGTCCTTGACAACAAGACGAGCCATCAAGCCTTATCATGACGACACAGTGGAATTCTCAATGAAAGCACCAATGTCGGTGTCAAAACCGGCGGATCTCGGGTAGGGGGTCTCGAACTGTG
>JAAAWM010010305.1:0-38260 GCA_036873465.1 Thinopyrum obtusiflorum | reverse complement strand
CGCTCGACTTGGCCACTAGTTTGAGGGTGGAAAGCTGTGCTGAAGCGAATGTTAGTGCCCATGGCCTTCTGGAAGGAGTCCCGGAACTTAGAGGTGAAGATGCTTCCACGATCAGAAGAAATCAATTGTGGAATGCCGTGCAAGGAGACAATTCTGGAGGTGTATCGCTCTGCCAGCTGAGCTGCTGTGATGGATTCTTTGATTGGAAGGAAATGAGCCAATCAAGAGGGTACCGACAGTGTGCCAATCAAGAGGGTACCGACAGCTATGTTCTCTTTGGTTCGGATACGACCTATGTTTGAACAGGAAGCCCCCTAATGATCATGAGAATATTTAACGACTCTGATTCGAATACGATCAGGGTCACACCAAAAGGGTTAAGCTAAATTCGGATACGATCAGCTCCCAATGGCCATTAAAGCAGGGTAACTATGATTGGGTTGTGCTTTGTAACAGACTCTTTTTGGTCCCTTTAATTTTTCCTGAGAACTCGAACTTGAGCCGGATGTTTAACCGGATTTGAGAGCTTCAAAGCTTTGCGGGAGAAAGATGTCTCTTGAGCCGGATTTTAAACCGGAATCTTTAATTTGAACAGGCAAGTTTCTGACGGCCTTTAAATTTTCATCAATATGGCGGTGGCCTTCGGAACCGGGTTGTCCTTCCCTCCAATGACCCGGAGTTCCCGAGCCATGTCATTGTAGCCCCCGAGTCTCAAGACGACTCGAGGAGTTGGCTTTGAGATTCTCCATATTGACCATAGCATAAGGTGTATATCATTGATGTTGATAGCGCAATGTGAATCCACAGAAGGTTGAGGTTACTGTGGCGGGTTATAAATGATCCCGTATGAGCCGTGCCAGCAACTCGGCCAATGGTTCCTTCCAACTGGATATTTTTGAAGTTAACCAAACTGTAGTGGCGGCGACTTGTGCGCCTGCCCATTGAGCCGTCCAGTGCAGACGGCGGTTGATGATAATTTGCCTCCAATTTGAAAGAAAACCGGGCTACCCAAGCTGTGACTTGCTCATACTCAATAAACAGCTCATGCAGATTGGTGCGGCCCAGTGTGTTGATGTAGATCAGGCCGCGAGAGACGAACGACAAAGGCGACCGCGGCTTCAGAGGCGGCACAGACACATGAGTCGGCCGCGGCGTTGTAAACCGGCGTGGACGGGCGAGTTAGCCACATCGTTTTGATGTACTGAACAATTGTCCTGCATCAATAATATTGCAGACCAAGACAAAGATAAACTGCTCTTTGACAAAAAATAATATGTACCAATAAAATATATTTTAGATGGATATCACCTGATGTGCCAGGCCGGAAATAATCCGCCATGAAATTGATGATCGCTAGGTGAAGTTGAAGTCGCTGACGGGTGAACCGGCCGCGGCGTGGTAAACCGGTGCGGACGGGTGAGTCGGTCGCGACGTTTGTAAGCCGGCGCGGACAGCGAGTCGGCCACGGCGTTGTAAGCTGGTATTTTTCGTCGGATAAAGCGGACACTGATGCCGAATAATGTTGCACATAGTCTTGGTCTTTTTCCTTTCAACTCCTCATCCTTTGACTGATGCCGACAGCTCCTGGGGAGAGTCGGCCGCGGCGTTGTAAGCCGGCACGAACGAGAGAGCCGGCTGGCACGTTGATGTAGACCAGACCGCAGGGGCGACGACTGTGTATAATAACACTATAGGGCAGAGTGGTTGTTTTCAAAAAATTAATAAGTACTGATAAAAGTAAACTGGATGGATATCACCTGATTTTTATTTGTCGGATGAACATGGATACTGGGATCAAAAACATATCAAATGTCTGATGTCTCCGCGTGACCTTCTCCTCTTGTCTTAATCTCTCATGGAGGTCCTGATTGAAGTGCCAGCGTGTGCACGCACTACTCTTTGACAACAGCATACAAACCCCGGTCTCATGAGTGGAGCGCCCAAAACGCCTGCAGCCTCTGCGTGCCGCGCTGCAATTTTTCTTTTCTTCCAGTGATGATGATTTGATAGTAGCACTTAACCTCCTCCAACTAATCTCGGAGGTTCCGGTTCCCAATCGTAGACGAAATAATAAATCTGTACTGCACTAGGACTCTTTTTCCTTTCCTTTTGAGTCAGGAGTCCTGACTTGCTTTCCTGGCTGCTGGTACTCTGCGTCAAGAGCGCCTTGGAAACGGCTGAGGTGGAGACGGCAGAAGCCGGCTTACAAGCGGATGCGACAGCTCGGAGTAGTCGGCAGCGGAGACAGGCAGCCGCTGGAGAGACGTCCAGCAGCAGGAGACGGCTCAGAGGCAGCCCTCGACATTATTTTTCCTTCTCTTCTTCTCTTGACCTCACCATGCGGATAATCATGTAGTAATTAAGGACAGAACACATCTGATCTAGTAGTACTCAAGTAGTACTAGCCCTCTTCCCAAAAAGAAATAGTTGATGTTGGCTTTCACGTGGCAGAGTGCTAGTTTAAGCGGTACTAGTACTTTTGCTTTGGTCTTTCGTAACAAAGCGGTGGCCGGTCAGAACAAAAATAGCCTTGGGACTTGAAAACATATATATGCAGCAGCAACGCAAACATGGCGGATCAGACCGAGGCTTGTGGTATAGTAATCAGACCTGGCCGCTGATTGTGAAAAATCCTTACAGGCTCAGTGGACAGGTAGAACGCTGATTCTTTTGACTTTGCACAAAATTTTGTATCTTGTCGCTATGACTGTTTGCCATTGAGACGTTGATTCTTCCGCCTCAAATCTTCTCCCTCTAGTCAATCGCGAGCTTCTCGAACCCTAAAATAGATCCCTCCAATAACTCATCACCACCGTGCGGAGGCCCCACGGTGGGCGCCAACTGTCGTGGAATTGTCACGGCAGATGTCCTTAGTGTCAGGACTTAGTCGTGAGGCCAGCGCATCTATGTAGTAGCTTGAGAGGGGTTGGGCGGAATCGAGAGACGCAACACAAGACAAGGATTTAGACAGCTTCGGGCCCCGGGAAACATCATCCGGTAACAACCCTACATGCTGTTTGAGGCTAGGTCTCATTATGATCATGAGAGAGTCGCCGGCTCGGCCGGCTCTTTGTGTCTAGCCCTAAAAATTGTTTCTTGTCCCTTGTTCCTCTTTGGGGTGCCCTGCCCCTCCTTATATAAGTTGGAGAGGAGGCTTTACATGTAGAGTCCTAGTAGGATTAGAACTAACTTATTCTCTATTACAAGTTGGATACAAGTACGGATCTTGCTTCCTCGTAAAGGAAATATTCCTCATGCCTTCCGTCTTAAGCCGGCCCATAATAACACGTCCCGGCCTACTGGGCCTTGGGCCCTTGTCATCCGTCTGACCCGCCATCGGGGCCATCATTAAGTCGCCAGGCTCATGAGTTGCCAATCTTCCGGCGGGTTACGATGAGGCGTGAAGTCCGGCCGGGTCATACTCCCGGCCGGGTCATACCGCGGGGTATATCCCCGACATTAGCCCCCAGTTTAATTTGGATTTTTCCATGTTAAACTAATCTGCAATATAAACTCAAGACAAATTTGACAGGTTGTGCTCCGGGTTAAATCTTCTTGTAAGCCGGCACCTGATCATCTTTGAATCCTTATCATTTCTTTCTTGATACATGCCCATGAACTCATAGCAAATCTCCTTTAGTAGATATGTTCGGATGCATGAGACGAACACGTATGCAAATGCAATGCACATGATGACATGATATGAAAATGCATGACATGACAAAATACAAAACGAAAGACAAAACCCGACAACGGAGGGAAAATCATAACACATAGCCGGAAATGGCAAGAGTCGGAGTTACAAATATGGCAAGTTACATGCGGGGTGTTACAACACGCCACCACTACGAGAGGATCTCGTCCCGAGATCTAGTACTGAAAGAACTCCGGATATTCGGAACGGAGATGGTCCTCGCGTTCCCAGGTGGCTTCCCGGTCGGAATGGTGCGACCACTTCAGTTTCAGGAATTTGATTGACTTGTTGCGAGTCTTGCGCTCAGTTTCTTCAAGAATAGCAACGGGGTGCTCATGATAAGACAAATCTTCTTGGAGGTCAATCTCTTCGAAGTTGATGGTGCGCTCAGGCGCCTTGAAGCATTTGCGGAGCTGTGACACGTGGAACACATCGTGCACGTTCGCGAATTTGGAAGGAAGCTCAAGTTGATAGGCGAGGTAGCCTCTTTTGCCAATGACCTTGAAAGGACCCACGTATCTAGGGGCAAGCTTCCCTTTGATACCGAAGTGACGAGTGCCTTTCATTGGAGAGACGCGGAGGTAGACATGGTCTCCGATCTCGAAAGCCAAATCACGATGCTTACTATCATAGTAGCTCTTCTAACGCGATTGTGCGGCTTTGAGATTATCACGGATGACTTTACACATTTCTTCAGCTTCTGTGATCCCCCCCCCCCCCCCCCCCCCCCCCCCCCCCCCCCCCCCCCCCCCCCCCCCCCCCCCCCCCCCCCCCCCCCCCCCCCCCCCCCCCCCCCCCCCCCCCCCCCCCCCCCCCCCCCCCCCCCCCCCCCCCCCCCCCCCCCCCCCCCCCCCCCCCCCCCCCCCCCCCCCCCCCCCCCCCCCCCCCCCCCCCCCCCCCCCCCCCCCCCCCCCCCCCCCCCCCCCCCCCCCCCCCCCCCCCCCCCCCCCCCCCCCCCCCCCCCCCCCCCCCCCCCCCCCCCCCCCCCCCCCCCCCCCCCCCCCCCCCCCCCCCCCCCCCCCCCCCCCCCCCCCCCCCCCCCCCCCCCCCCCCCCCCCCCCCCCCCCCCCCCCCCCCCCCCCCCCCCCCCCCCCCCCCCCCCCCCCCCCCCCCCCCCCCCCCCCCCCCCCCCCCCCCCCCCCCCCCCCCCCCCCCCCCCCCCCCCCCCCCCCCCCCCCCCCCCCCCCCCCCCCCCCCCCCCCCCCCCCCCCCCCCCCCCCCCCCCCCCCCCCCCCCCCCCCCCCCCCCCCCCCCCCCCCCCCCCCCCCCCCCCCCCCCCCCCCCCCCCCCCCCCCCCCCCCCCCCCCCCCCCCCCCCCCCCCCCCCCCCCCCCCCCCCCCCCCCCCCCCCCCCCCCCCCCCCCCCCCCCCCCCCCCCCCCCCCCCCCCCCCCCCCCCCCCCCCCCCCCCCCCCCCCCCCCCCCCCCCCCCCCCCCCCCCCCCCCCCCCCCCCCCCCCCCCCCCCCCCCCCCCCCCCCCCCCCCCCCCCCCCCCCCCCCCCCCCCCCCCCCCCCCCCCCCCCCCCCCCCCCCCCCCCCCCCCCCCCCCCCCCCCCCCCCCCCCCCCCCCCCCCCCCCCCCCCCCCCCCCCCCCCCCCCCCCCCCCCCCCCCCCCCCCCCCCCCCCCCCCCCCCCCCCCCCCCCCCCCCCCCCCCCCCCCCCCCCCCCCCCCCCCCCCCCCCCCCCCCCCCCCCCCCCCCCCCCCCCCCCCCCCCCCCCCCCCCCCCCCCCCCCCCCCCCCCCCCCCCCCCCCCCCCCCCCCCCCCCCCCCCCCCCCCCCCCCCCCCCCCCCCCCCCCCCCCCCCCCCCCCCCCCCCCCCCCCCCCCCCCCCCCCCCCCCCCCCCCCCCCCCCCCCCCCCCCCCCCCCCCCCCCCCCCCCCCCCCCCCCCCCCCCCCCCCCCCCCCCCCCCCCCCCCCCCCCCCCCCCCCCCCCCCCCCCCCCCCCCCCCCCCCCCCCCCCCCCCCCCCCCCCCCCCCCCCCCCCCCCCCCCCCCCCCCCCCCCCCCCCCCCCCCCCCCCCCCCCCCCCCCCCCCCCCCCCCCCCCCCCCCCCCCCCCCCCCCCCCCCCCCCCCCCCCCCCCCCCCCCCCCCCCCCCCCCCCCCCCCCCCCCCCCCCCCCCCCCCCCCCCCCCCCCCCCCCCCCCCCCCCCCCCCCCCCCCCCCCCCCCCCCCCCCCCCCCCCCCCCCCCCCCCCCCCCCCCCCCCCCCCCCCCCCCCCCCCCCCCCCCCCCCCCCCCCCCCCCCCCCCCCCCCCCCCCCCCCCCCCCCCCCCCCCCCCCCCCCCCCCCCCCCCCCCCCCCCCCCCCCCCCCCCCCCCCCCCCCCCCCCCCCCCCCCCCCCCCCCCCCCCCCCCCCCCCCCCCCCCCCCCCCCCCCCCCCCCCCCCCCCCCCCCCCCCCCCCCCCCCCCCCCCCCCCCCCCCCCCCCCCCCCCCCCCCCCCCCCCCCCCCCCCCCCCCCCCCCCCCCCCCCCCCCCCCCCCCCCCCCCCCCCCCCCCCCCCCCCCCCCCCCCCCCCCCCCCCCCCCCCCCCCCCCCCCCCCCCCCCCCCCCCCCCCCCCCCCCCCCCCCCCCCCCCCCCCCCCCCCCCCCCCCCCCCCCCCCCCCCCCCCCCCCCCCCCCCCCCCCCCCCCCCCCCCCCCCCCCCCCCCCCCCCCCCCCCCCCCCCCCCCCCCCCCCCCCCCCCCCCCCCCCCCCCCCCCCCCCCCCCCCCCCCCCCCCCCCCCCCCCCCCCCCCCCCCCCCCCCCCCCCCCCCCCCCCCCCCCCCCCCCCCCCCCCCCCCCCCCCCCCCCCCCCCCCCCCCCCCCCCCCCCCCCCCCCCCCCCCCCCCCCCCCCCCCCCCCCCCCCCCCCCCCCCCCCCCCCCCCCCCCCCCCCCCCCCCCCCCCCCCCCCCCCCCCCCCCCCCCCCCCCCCCCCCCCCCCCCCCCCCCCCCCCCCCCCCCCCCCCCCCCCCCCCCCCCCCCCCCCCCCCCCCCCCCCCCCCCCCCCCCCCCCCCCCCCCCCCCCCCCCCCCCCCCCCCCCCCCCCCCCCCCCCCCCCCCCCCCCCCCCCCCCCCCCCCCCCCCCCCCCCCCCCCCCCCCCCCCCCCCCCCCCCCCCCCCCCCCCCCCCCCCCCCCCCCCCCCCCCCCCCCCCCCCCCCCCCCCCCCCCCCCCCCCCCCCCCCCCCCCCCCCCCCCCCCCCCCCCCCCCCCCCCCCCCCCCCCCCCCCCCCCCCCCCCCCCCCCCCCCCCCCCCCCCCCCCCCCCCCCCCCCCCCCCCCCCCCCCCCCCCCCCCCCCCCCCCCCCCCCCCCCCCCCCCCCCCCCCCCCCCCCCCCCCCCCCCCCCCCCCCCCCCCCCCCCCCCCCCCCCCCCCCCCCCCCCCCCCCCCCCCCCCCCCCCCCCCCCCCCCCCCCCCCCCCCCCCCCCCCCCCCCCCCCCCCCCCCCCCCCCCCCCCCCCCCCCCCCCCCCCCCCCCCCCCCCCCCCCCCCCCCCCCCCCCCCCCCCCCCCCCCCCCCCCCCCCCCCCCCCCCCCCCCCCCCCCCCCCCCCCCCCCCCCCCCCCCCCCCCCCCCCCCCCCCCCCCCCCCCCCCCCCCCCCCCCCCCCCCCCCCCCCCCCCCCCCCCCCCCCCCCCCCCCCCCCCCCCCCCCCCCCCCCCCCCCCCCCCCCCCCCCCCCCCCCCCCCCCCCCCCCCCCCCCCCCCCCCCCCCCCCCCCCCCCCCCCCCCCCCCCCCCCCCCCCCCCCCCCCCCCCCCCCCCCCCCCCCCCCCCCCCCCCCCCCCCCCCCCCCCCCCCCCCCCCCCCCCCCCCCCCCCCCCCCCCCCCCCCCCCCCCCCCCCCCCCCCCCCCCCCCCCCCCCCCCCCCCCCCCCCCCCCCCCCCCCCCCCCCCCCCCCCCCCCCCCCCCCCCCCCCCCCCCCCCCCCCCCCCCCCCCCCCCCCCCCCCCCCCCCCCCCCCCCCCCCCCCCCCCCCCCCCCCCCCCCCCCCCCCCCCCCCCCCCCCCCCCCCCCCCCCCCCCCCCCCCCCCCCCCCCCCCCCCCCCCCCCCCCCCCCCCCCCCCCCCCCCCCCCCCCCCCCCCCCCCCCCCCCCCCCCCCCCCCCCCCCCCCCCCCCCCCCCCCCCCCCCCCCCCCCCCCCCCCCCCCCCCCCCCCCCCCCCCCCCCCCCCCCCCCCCCCCCCCCCCCCCCCCCCCCCCCCCCCCCCCCCCCCCCCCCCCCCCCCCCCCCCCCCCCCCCCCCCCCCCCCCCCCCCCCCCCCCCCCCCCCCCCCCCCCCCCCCCCCCCCCCCCCCCCCCCCCCCCCCCCCCCCCCCCCCCCCCCCCCCCCCCCCCCCCCCCCCCCCCCCCCCCCCCCCCCCCCCCCCCCCCCCCCCCCCCCCCCCCCCCCCCCCCCCCCCCCCCCCCCCCCCCCCCCCCCCCCCCCCCCCCCCCCCCCCCCCCCCCCCCCCCCCCCCCCCCCCCCCCCCCCCCCCCCCCCCCCCCCCCCCCCCCCCCCCCCCCCCCCCCCCCCCCCCCCCCCCCCCCCCCCCCCCCCCCCCCCCCCCCCCCCCCCCCCCCCCCCCCCCCCCCCCCCCCCCCCCCCCCCCCCCCCCCCCCCCCCCCCCCCCCCCCCCCCCCCCCCCCCCCCCCCCCCCCCCCCCCCCCCCCCCCCCCCCCCCCCCCCCCCCCCCCCCCCCCCCCCCCCCCCCCCCCCCCCCCCCCCCCCCCCCCCCCCCCCCCCCCCCCCCCCCCCCCCCCCCCCCCCCCCCCCCCCCCCCCCCCCCCCCCCCCCCCCCCCCCCCCCCCCCCCCCCCCCCCCCCCCCCCCCCCCCCCCCCCCCCCCCCCCCCCCCCCCCCCCCCCCCCCCCCCCCCCCCCCCCCCCCCCCCCCCCCCCCCCCCCCCCCCCCCCCCCCCCCCCCCCCCCCCCCCCCCCCCCCCCCCCCCCCCCCCCCCCCCCCCCCCCCCCCCCCCCCCCCCCCCCCCCCCCCCCCCCCCCCCCCCCCCCCCCCCCCCCCCCCCCCCCCCCCCCCCCCCCCCCCCCCCCCCCCCCCCCCCCCCCCCCCCCCCCCCCCCCCCCCCCCCCCCCCCCCCCCCCCCCCCCCCCCCCCCCCCCCCCCCCCCCCCCCCCCCCCCCCCCCCCCCCCCCCCCCCCCCCCCCCCCCCCCCCCCCCCCCCCCCCCCCCCCCCCCCCCCCCCCCCCCCCCCCCCCCCCCCCCCCCCCCCCCCCCCCCCCCCCCCCCCCCCCCCCCCCCCCCCCCCCCCCCCCCCCCCCCCCCCCCCCCCCCCCCCCCCCCCCCCCCCCCCCCCCCCCCCCCCCCCCCCCCCCCCCCCCCCCCCCCCCCCCCCCCCCCCCCCCCCCCCCCCCCCCCCCCCCCCCCCCCCCCCCCCCCCCCCCCCCCCCCCCCCCCCCCCCCCCCCCCCCCCCCCCCCCCCCCCCCCCCCCCCCCCCCCCCCCCCCCCCCCCCCCCCCCCCCCCCCCCCCCCCCCCCCCCCCCCCCCCCCCCCCCCCCCCCCCCCCCCCCCCCCCCCCCCCCCCCCCCCCCCCCCCCCCCCCCCCCCCCCCCCCCCCCCCCCCCCCCCCCCCCCCCCCCCCCCCCCCCCCCCCCCCCCCCCCCCCCCCCCCCCCCCCCCCCCCCCCCCCCCCCCCCCCCCCCCCCCCCCCCCCCCCCCCCCCCCCCCCCCCCCCCCCCCCCCCCCCCCCCCCCCCCCCCCCCCCCCCCCCCCCCCCCCCCCCCCCCCCCCCCCCCCCCCCCCCCCCCCCCCCCCCCCCCCCCCCCCCCCCCCCCCCCCCCCCCCCCCCCCCCCCCCCCCCCCCCCCCCCCCCCCCCCCCCCCCCCCCCCCCCCCCCCCCCCCCCCCCCCCCCCCCCCCCCCCCCCCCCCCCCCCCCCCCCCCCCCCCCCCCCCCCCCCCCCCCCCCCCCCCCCCCCCCCCCCCCCCCCCCCCCCCCCCCCCCCCCCCCCCCCCCCCCCCCCCCCCCCCCCCCCCCCCCCCCCCCCCCCCCCCCCCCCCCCCCCCCCCCCCCCCCCCCCCCCCCCCCCCCCCCCCCCCCCCCCCCCCCCCCCCCCCCCCCCCCCCCCCCCCCCCCCCCCCCCCCCCCCCCCCCCCCCCCCCCCCCCCCCCCCCCCCCCCCCCCCCCCCCCCCCCCCCCCCCCCCCCCCCCCCCCCCCCCCCCCCCCCCCCCCCCCCCCCCCCCCCCCCCCCCCCCCCCCCCCCCCCCCCCCCCCCCCCCCCCCCCCCCCCCCCCCCCCCCCCCCCCCCCCCCCCCCCCCCCCCCCCCCCCCCCCCCCCCCCCCCCCCCCCCCCCCCCCCCCCCCCCCCCCCCCCCCCCCCCCCCCCCCCCCCCCCCCCCCCCCCCCCCCCCCCCCCCCCCCCCCCCCCCCCCCCCCCCCCCCCCCCCCCCCCCCCCCCCCCCCCCCCCCCCCCCCCCCCCCCCCCCCCCCCCCCCCCCCCCCCCCCCCCCCCCCCCCCCCCCCCCCCCCCCCCCCCCCCCCCCCCCCCCCCCCCCCCCCCCCCCCCCCCCCCCCCCCCCCCCCCCCCCCCCCCCCCCCCCCCCCCCCCCCCCCCCCCCCCCCCCCCCCCCCCCCCCCCCCCCCCCCCCCCCCCCCCCCCCCCCCCCCCCCCCCCCCCCCCCCCCCCCCCCCCCCCCCCCCCCCCCCCCCCCCCCCCCCCCCCCCCCCCCCCCCCCCCCCCCCCCCCCCCCCCCCCCCCCCCCCCCCCCCCCCCCCCCCCCCCCCCCCCCCCCCCCCCCCCCCCCCCCCCCCCCCCCCCCCCCCCCCCCCCCCCCCCCCCCCCCCCCCCCCCCCCCCCCCCCCCCCCCCCCCCCCCCCCCCCCCCCCCCCCCCCCCCCCCCCCCCCCCCCCCCCCCCCCCCCCCCCCCCCCCCCCCCCCCCCCCCCCCCCCCCCCCCCCCCCCCCCCCCCCCCCCCCCCCCCCCCCCCCCCCCCCCCCCCCCCCCCCCCCCCCCCCCCCCCCCCCCCCCCCCCCCCCCCCCCCCCCCCCCCCCCCCCCCCCCCCCCCCCCCCCCCCCCCCCCCCCCCCCCCCCCCCCCCCCCCCCCCCCCCCCCCCCCCCCCCCCCCCCCCCCCCCCCCCCCCCCCCCCCCCCCCCCCCCCCCCCCCCCCCCCCCCCCCCCCCCCCCCCCCCCCCCCCCCCCCCCCCCCCCCCCCCCCCCCCCCCCCCCCCCCCCCCCCCCCCCCCCCCCCCCCCCCCCCCCCCCCCCCCCCCCCCCCCCCCCCCCCCCCCCCCCCCCCCCCCCCCCCCCCCCCCCCCCCCCCCCCCCCCCCCCCCCCCCCCCCCCCCCCCCCCCCCCCCCCCCCCCCCCCCCCCCCCCCCCCCCCCCCCCCCCCCCCCCCCCCCCCCCCCCCCCCCCCCCCCCCCCCCCCCCCCCCCCCCCCCCCCCCCCCCCCCCCCCCCCCCCCCCCCCCCCCCCCCCCCCCCCCCCCCCCCCCCCCCCCCCCCCCCCCCCCCCCCCCCCCCCCCCCCCCCCCCCCCCCCCCCCCCCCCCCCCCCCCCCCCCCCCCCCCCCCCCCCCCCCCCCCCCCCCCCCCCCCCCCCCCCCCCCCCCCCCCCCCCCCCCCCCCCCCCCCCCCCCCCCCCCCCCCCCCCCCCCCCCCCCCCCCCCCCCCCCCCCCCCCCCCCCCCCCCCCCCCCCCCCCCCCCCCCCCCCCCCCCCCCCCCCCCCCCCCCCCCCCCCCCCCCCCCCCCCCCCCCCCCCCCCCCCCCCCCCCCCCCCCCCCCCCCCCCCCCCCCCCCCCCCCCCCCCCCCCCCCCCCCCCCCCCCCCCCCCCCCCCCCCCCCCCCCCCCCCCCCCCCCCCCCCCCCCCCCCCCCCCCCCCCCCCCCCCCCCCCCCCCCCCCCCCCCCCCCCCCCCCCCCCCCCCCCCCCCCCCCCCCCCCCCCCCCCCCCCCCCCCCCCCCCCCCCCCCCCCCCCCCCCCCCCCCCCCCCCCCCCCCCCCCCCCCCCCCCCCCCCCCCCCCCCCCCCCCCCCCCCCCCCCCCCCCCCCCCCCCCCCCCCCCCCCCCCCCCCCCCCCCCCCCCCCCCCCCCCCCCCCCCCCCCCCCCCCCCCCCCCCCCCCCCCCCCCCCCCCCCCCCCCCCCCCCCCCCCCCCCCCCCCCCCCCCCCCCCCCCCCCCCCCCCCCCCCCCCCCCCCCCCCCCCCCCCCCCCCCCCCCCCCCCCCCCCCCCCCCCCCCCCCCCCCCCCCCCCCCCCCCCCCCCCCCCCCCCCCCCCCCCCCCCCCCCCCCCCCCCCCCCCCCCCCCCCCCCCCCCCCCCCCCCCCCCCCCCCCCCCCCCCCCCCCCCCCCCCCCCCCCCCCCCCCCCCCCCCCCCCCCCCCCCCCCCCCCCCCCCCCCCCCCCCCCCCCCCCCCCCCCCCCCCCCCCCCCCCCCCCCCCCCCCCCCCCCCCCCCCCCCCCCCCCCCCTCTCCCTCCCACGAAAAGAGTTTCGTAGAGCCGTAAGGCTGTCTGGGTTCCGACAGGAACTAGTTCTGGACGGCGAAGCCCTGCCGGATAGATGACACCGTATGTGTGCAACTCTGTAGAGAGATCGTAGTTTCGGTCTTAGTTCTTGAGTGCCTCCCGAAGGGCTGTCCGTGTGACCGTCCGAGTTTCGAAGGTCCTCCCGAAGGGCTGTCCGAGTGACCGTTCGAGTTTCGAAGGTCCTCCCGAAGGGCTGTCCGCGACACCGTCCGGGGGGCTGTTCGACCGCCTCCCGGAGGGCTGTCTGAGGAGCAGATGAGGGTATACATCCTCGCGGTTGGGAGGTTGTAAATCCTAGCTGCGGGGATCTGCACCGCCGATCGTCATCGACTCTACTTCCCGCTGCGCTACGAGTCGGTAACGAAAAAGATCAAACCATGTATGCAGTATCCATAGTGGTCCTGGGCTGGTGCGTAGGTCGGAAAATTTTTGTTTTCTGCTGCGTTCCCCTACAGTGGCATCAAGAGCCGTGCTATGCGTAGATGCAGGTTTCGATCTAGAATACATGGAGATGTATGGGTATTGCATAATATAATTAGGTAGTAGATGAGATCTATTGCTGAAAATTATTTATGCGGGTGACAGATGAAAACTGTTACCCGACTTTCTTGTTGCTTCCCTAGAATTTGCGTTTGCTCAATCTCGAGACAGCATGGTGGAATTTGACAAAGTTCTGGCAATCCGTGATCCTGATTGATCATGGAAGTGCTATCAGTTCTTTGGGTTCTCCCGTAGTCAAAAGAAAGATGAAATTCGCAGATGAAAGGGCATTGCAGATATGATCTGCACGGGGGTCATGCGTATGACGAAGTTTAGTATGGGGCTCGGGATTTAATTATCCCGTGTTTCATACACCCCGAGATGTTAATCTAGCAACCTGAATAATCATACTTGATGATAAAACGTTGGTCGCTGCGGTTTAAGTCAAAACCTTAGAAGCCACGTAAAATAAATTTTGCATAAACCGATTAGAGGCGTCTAACTTGGTTTTGCAGGATGTGCATATGATGTGGTATAGCAGTGCTCATGCTAATTCGATTATGTATGAGATGACTATATGATGTAATTTGATTAACATGACCTGCGTGTCATGATTCGGCATCAACTGGAGGTTCACTCGAATATTTATTCGTGTGGGTATAGGGGTCAATATGGGTGTCCACGGCTCCGATGTTGATCATTAATCGGAAGGGGTTCCGGGTCATGTCTATACTTCACCGAACCTATAGGGTCACACGCTCCCCCCCCCCCCCCCCCCCCCCCCCCCCCCCCCCCCCCCCCCCCCCCCCCCCCCCCCCCCCCCCCCCCCCCCCCCCCCCCCCCCCCCCCCCCCCCCCCCCCCCCCCCCCCCCCCCCCCCCCCCCCCCCCCCCCCCCCCCCCCCCCCCCCCCCCCCCCCCCCCCCCCCCCCCCCCCCCCCCCCCCCCCCCCCCCCCCCCCCCCCCCCCCCCCCCCCCCCCCCCCCCCCCCCCCCCCCCCCCCCCCCCCCCCCCCCCCCCCCCCCCCCCCCCCCCCCCCCCCCCCCCCCCCCCCCCCCCCCCCCCCCCCCCCCCCCCCCCCCCCCCCCCCCCCCCCCCCCCCCCCCCCCCCCCCCCCCCCCCCCCCCCCCCCCCCCCCCCCCCCCCCCCCCCCCCCCCCCCCCCCCCCCCCCCCCCCCCCCCCCCCCCCCCCCCCCCCCCCCCCCCCCCCCCCCCCCCCCCCCCCCCCCCCCCCCCCCCCCCCCCCCCCCCCCCCCCCCCCCCCCCCCCCCCCCCCCCCCCCCCCCCCCCCCCCCCCCCCCCCCCCCCCCCCCCCCCCCCCCCCCCCCCCCCCCCCCCCCCCCCCCCCCCCCCCCCCCCCCCCCCCCCCCCCCCCCCCCCCCCCCCCCCCCCCCCCCCCCCCCCCCCCCCCCCCCCCCCCCCCCCCCCCCCCCCCCCCCCCCCCCCCCCCCCCCCCCCCCCCCCCCCCCCCCCCCCCCCCCCCCCCCCCCCCCCCCCCCCCCCCCCCCCCCCCCCCCCCCCCCCCCCCCCCCCCCCCCCCCCCCCCCCCCCCCCCCCCCCCCCCCCCCCCCCCCCCCCCCCCCCCCCCCCCCCCCCCCCCCCCCCCCCCCCCCCCCCCCCCCCCCCCCCCCCCCCCCCCCCCCCCCCCCCCCCCCCCCCCCCCCCCCCCCCCCCCCCCCCCCCCCCCCCCCCCCCCCCCCCCCCCCCCCCCCCCCCCCCCCCCCCCCCCCCCCCCCCCCCCCCCCCCCCCCCCCCCCCCCCCCCCCCCCCCCCCCCCCCCCCCCCCCCCCCCCCCCCCCCCCCCCCCCCCCCCCCCCCCCCCCCCCCCCCCCCCCCCCCCCCCCCCCCCCCCCCCCCCCCCCCCCCCCCCCCCCCCCCCCCCCCCCCCCCCCCCCCCCCCCCCCCCCCCCCCCCCCCCCCCCCCCCCCCCCCCCCCCCCCCCCCCCCCCCCCCCCCCCCCCCCCCCCCCCCCCCCCCCCCCCCCCCCCCCCCCCCCCCCCCCCCCCCCCCCCCCCCCCCCCCCCCCCCCCCCCCCCCCCCCCCCCCCCCCCCCCCCCCCCCCCCCCCCCCCCCCCCCCCCCCCCCCCCCCCCCCCCCCCCCCCCCCCCCCCCCCCCCCCCCCCCCCCCCCCCCCCCCCCCCCCCCCCCCCCCCCCCCCCCCCCCCCCCCCCCCCCCCCCCCCCCCCCCCCCCCCCCCCCCCCCCCCCCCCCCCCCCCCCCCCCCCCCCCCCCCCCCCCCCCCCCCCCCCCCCCCCCCCCCCCCCCCCCCCCCCCCCCCCCCCCCCCCCCCCCCCCCCCCCCCCCCCCCCCCCCCCCCCCCCCCCCCCCCCCCCCCCCCCCCCCCCCCCCCCCCCCCCCCCCCCCCCCCCCCCCCCCCCCCCCCCCCCCCCCCCCCCCCCCCCCCCCCCCCCCCCCCCCCCCCCCCCCCCCCCCCCCCCCCCCCCCCCCCCCCCCCCCCCCCCCCCCCCCCCCCCCCCCCCCCCCCCCCCCCCCCCCCCCCCCCCCCCCCCCCCCCCCCCCCCCCCCCCCCCCCCCCCCCCCCCCCCCCCCCCCCCCCCCCCCCCCCCCCCCCCCCCCCCCCCCCCCCCCCCCCCCCCCCCCCCCCCCCCCCCCCCCCCCCCCCCCCCCCCCCCCCCCCCCCCCCCCCCCCCCCCCCCCCCCCCCCCCCCCCCCCCCCCCCCCCCCCCCCCCCCCCCCCCCCCCCCCCCCCCCCCCCCCCCCCCCCCCCCCCCCCCCCCCCCCCCCCCCCCCCCCCCCCCCCCCCCCCCCCCCCCCCCCCCCCCCCCCCCCCCCCCCCCCCCCCCCCCCCCCCCCCCCCCCCCCCCCCCCCCCCCCCCCCCCCCCCCCCCCCCCCCCCCCCCCCCCCCCCCCCCCCCCCCCCCCCCCCCCCCCCCCCCCCCCCCCCCCCCCCCCCCCCCCCCCCCCCCCCCCCCCCCCCCCCCCCCCCCCCCCCCCCCCCCCCCCCCCCCCCCCCCCCCCCCCCCCCCCCCCCCCCCCCCCCCCCCCCCCCCCCCCCCCCCCCCCCCCCCCCCCCCCCCCCCCCCCCCCCCCCCCCCCCCCCCCCCCCCCCCCCCCCCCCCCCCCCCCCCCCCCCCCCCCCCCCCCCCCCCCCCCCCCCCCCCCCCCCCCCCCCCCCCCCCCCCCCCCCCCCCCCCCCCCCCCCCCCCCCCCCCCCCCCCCCCCCCCCCCCCCCCCCCCCCCCCCCCCCCCCCCCCCCCCCCCCCCCCCCCCCCCCCCCCCCCCCCCCCCCCCCCCCCCCCCCCCCCCCCCCCCCCCCCCCCCCCCCCCCCCCCCCCCCCCCCCCCCCCCCCCCCCCCCCCCCCCCCCCCCCCCCCCCCCCCCCCCCCCCCCCCCCCCCCCCCCCCCCCCCCCCCCCCCCCCCCCCCCCCCCCCCCCCCCCCCCCCCCCCCCCCCCCCCCCCCCCCCCCCCCCCCCCCCCCCCCCCCCCCCCCCCCCCCCCCCCCCCCCCCCCCCCCCCCCCCCCCCCCCCCCCCCCCCCCCCCCCCCCCCCCCCCCCCCCCCCCCCCCCCCCCCCCCCCCCCCCCCCCCCCCCCCCCCCCCCCCCCCCCCCCCCCCCCCCCCCCCCCCCCCCCCCCCCCCCCCCCCCCCCCCCCCCCCCCCCCCCCCCCCCCCCCCCCCCCCCCCCCCCCCCCCCCCCCCCCCCCCCCCCCCCCCCCCCCCCCCCCCCCCCCCCCCCCCCCCCCCCCCCCCCCCCCCCCCCCCCCCCCCCCCCCCCCCCCCCCCCCCCCCCCCCCCCCCCCCCCCCCCCCCCCCCCCCCCCCCCCCCCCCCCCCCCCCCCCCCCCCCCCCCCCCCCCCCCCCCCCCCCCCCCCCCCCCCCCCCCCCCCCCCCCCCCCCCCCCCCCCCCCCCCCCCCCCCCCCCCCCCCCCCCCCCCCCCCCCCCCCCCCCCCCCCCCCCCCCCCCCCCCCCCCCCCCCCCCCCCCCCCCCCCCCCCCCCCCCCCCCCCCCCCCCCCCCCCCCCCCCCCCCCCCCCCCCCCCCCCCCCCCCCCCCCCTATAGTAGCACTGATGACATGTTTTCTCGCAAGCAGAGATCATGAAGAGTTCATTGTAAAAGGTTACATCGATACAGTCTTCATCCATGCTCCATGCGATTTTCGATTTAAATTGAGGTTTTTGTGTAACACACAATATGGTGGCACGGTAGTTGGAAATTGTTCCAAACAAGATACTGTGGCGAATTCTATAACAAAGGCTAAGTATGTTGACGCTTTAGAAGCAACAAAGAAGATGTTGAATCATATAGTTCATTCATGAACTTAGTATGGTTCCAAGATGGCTTTTGTCAATGGGACACTACTGCAGGTAGTTGCTCCATAACTCAGTCTGAGGAATCCAGGTTCGTCCTGTGATTCACATACATACAAAGCCAAGTCCACACAAAATATGAATTTTGTGAAAGCGTGAAAATGCGAGGATATGCAAAGATACACACGGAGCTGAAGTCGTCAGATCCGTTGGACATCAGGCTACACCACAAGCGAAGCATATTTACACCGGTATGCCACAGGTGTGAAGTGCATTAGCATTAACTAGATTATTGACTCTAGTGCAAGTGGGAGTCAGTAGGAGATATGCCCTAGAGGCAATAATAAATGTTATTATTTATCTCCCTGTTCGTAATTAGGTTTATGTTCCATGCTATAACTACTATGGTTCTCGAGTCTACAATAACCACGTGGCTCGGAGGAAGACTCATATGCACGTGTGGAATAATAAACAGTAAAATGTATTCCTAGTCTGGCCTCTAAGACTAGCTCAAGTGTTGCATGATGGTTCTGTTCTCCTGATCATGGGCATGTCTATGCCAGCAACTTTTGAGGGCACAATGTTAGGAGAACACTTGTGTTGAATCGACCCGATTGATGTTATGCTATGAGATACATTCGTCACAAGTTAATGGTTAATAACACAGAGATGGTTAATGTTTGCATAATTCCTTAGACCATGAGAGTATCGAGTTTCTTCATACTTGCTTCATGAACTTTGGGGTTTGTTAAACATCATCCGTAAATGGGTGGCTATTATGGCGGCTTACGGGTTCATGGAAAAGTGTGTCAAGTAACCTGATAGCTCAAGATTGGGATTTGCTCCTCCGGCGATGGAGAGATATCTCTGGGCCCTCTCGGTGTTACGGTATCCATCATCGTCTGGCCAGACACTTTGTGATTTGATCACGGGGATGCCGGAACAAGAAACGAGAAAAGAGAACAATACCGGTAACGAGGTAACTGGCATAGTGGACAAGGAGTTGATCCACAGGGATGCCTACATGTCTCACCTCGGGTATTTGTAACATATCGCGAAGCAACAAGAATAGCACACGGCAACTAGAGGTTCACTCGAATATTCATTCGTGTGGGTATAGGGGTCAATATGGGTGTCCACGGCTCTGATGTTGATCATTGATCGAAAGGGGTTCCAGGTCATGTCTATACTTCACCGAACCTATAGGGTCATATGCTTAAGGGTCATCTATCTGCTGAATACTAGATAGGGAGTCTGAGAGAAAGTTTTCGGAAAAAGTTTTTCGGAGACAGCGGAAAAGTTCCGACGAGAGAGGTCACTGGATGAGTTCCGGTGATACTAAAAAGTTGTTTCAGAGGATACCATAAAGTCAAATTGGTTTCGGCACATGCCTGATAATTCTTGGAGGGTGCCAGAATCATTCTGGAAACTTCTGGGAATTTTCCGGGATGAAAACCGGAAATGTTCCGGAGCTGCCGGAACCGCTTCAGATGCTTTTCGCAGATGAAAATCACTAATCCGAAATTGTTCCGGATCTCGTTGAAAATTATTTTAGTGGGTACTGGAAATGTTCTAAGCCCACATAAATATTTTCAGTTCGAACGGGCGCTGAAAAATGTCGCCGTGAATAGTGAAAGTGCTTTTTGGGAATTTTATGGAAAGCACCTTTTGGGAATTTCCCCAAAAGGCTTCTAGAAGCCTTGGGCACTAAGGAAGCCCCCTTGGGGCCCCCCCAAGGGGTGGCTGTCCATGGAGGGTGGAGCTCCATGGAGCTCCACATGGCACTCCTTTTTGCTTTATTCTTTATGTAAATGACATAAAGTGGGGGTACTTTTGGTATTTGTGAATGCCAACTTTACCCCTTGTCTTTCCTATAAATAGAGGAGAGTGGGCTGCCCACAAACCTCATCCCTTCTCACATACAAGTGCCATGCAATGATCTGGCTTCTCTCTCCCTCCCCGCGAAATAGTTTCGTAGAGCCAAAAGGTTGTCTGGGTTCCGGTGGGAACTAGTTCTGGACAGCGAAGCCCTGTCGGATAGATGACACCGTATGTGTGCAACTCTGTAGAGAGGTCGTAGTTTCGATTTTAGTTCCTGAGGGGCTGTTCGAGAGTGCCTCCCGAAGGGCTGGCCGAGTGACCGTCCGAGTTTCGAAGGTCCTTCCGAAGGGCTGTCCGCGACACCGTCCGGGGGACTGTCCGACCGCCTCCCGGAGGGCTGTCCGAGTGGCGGATGAGGGTATACATCCTCGCGGTTGGGAGGTTGTAAATCCTAGCTGCGGGGATCTGCACTGCCGATCATCATCGACTCTACTTCCGCTGCGCTACGAGTCGGTAACGAAAATGATCAAACCTTGTATGCAGTCTCCATAGTGGTCCTGGGCTGGTGCGTAAGTCAGAAAATTTTTGTTTTCTACTGCGTTACCCTACATCCTCCTCCTAGACGGTTTGGTGATATATTGAGAAGTTTGTAAAGAGGCCTAGGTGGTCAAGGTTCCTCCGGAAGCTTCCTTTTGTGGTGTGCTCCGGGGAAGGGTGTGAAGTGGCCTAGGTGTTCAAGTTACTCCGGGAGCTTCCGTGTTTGTGGTGTGCTCCGGAGAAGATTGTAAAGATGTGGTGGTCACCTTCAAGACCAACCCTGAGTGAATCGAGGATCATCCGTTGGGGGTGACTCGAAAGGGAGAATACGGTGAGTGACTTAGTGACGCCCCGGAGCTTTGGCTTCGGCACCGCTCTAACGGAGATTAGTACTCTCATGAGTGTGAACTTAGGGATAAATCCGCGTCCCCGACTCGCTTGTGGTTATCTCATACCCACACTCTTTACTTTCCGCAATTCATACTTGCTCATATTGATATATCTTGTGCTAGTTGAATTGCTTAGTTGTTCCTACATTTCCATATCTTGTGATATAGTTTGTGCTTACTAGTTTCCTTAAGTGCCTATCTTGTTTAGCATAGGTTGTTGGTGCACTTAGTTGAGCCTAGCATATTTAGGATTTGTGCTTAAAAAGTATCCGTTAGTTTAATTTCGCATTAGGATAAAGCCAAATTCGTAAAAGTTTTAAAACGCCTATTCACCCCCCTCTAGTCGTCATCTAGATCCTTTCAATTGGTATCAGAGCTTTGGTCTCTCCTTGGTAGGCTTCACCGCCTAGAGAGTAAAGATGTCGACTAGTGGTTTAGTGCATGATGACACTTTTTATTTTAGTGGCACAAACTATCACTTGTGGAAAATTCGCATGCTTTGTCATTTTCGGACCATGGGTCCAAATTTTGTGCGAATTGTTCTTGTAGGGTCTTCTCCATGAAAGGATGAACTTTTTCCAGCTATTGAGGAAAATGATGATATGCTTTGTGGGTATGGTGCTAAAATGCCATAATCCGGTCTATATCCCTCGAAGTGTTTGAGTCAATCATGACTTGTGTGACGGCTCATGAGATGTGGACCAAACTTGAAGAAATATATAGTGGGTCCAATCTTGGAGAGGTTCATCATCTTTTGGGGGAGTCAGTTGAGGAGTTCTCCACATCTACAAATCATGAAGAACTCCATATTGCTTCTTCCTCTGTGTGCTTGGACATTTCTACTTCTTCCACCTCACCATCATATGGCATGTCCCAAGGTAATGACATGGTGAGTGGAAATATCATTTGTGATGATGATGTTGTGCTAAACATTGATGATCTTTCATGTATACATGCTAGTGTTGTAGCTTCCATGGACTTGAGCATATCTAGAAAAAATGACATACATTCTTGTGTTGATAGTCCATGCATATCATTTAGAAATTCCTTGAACACTTTTTATGATGATATGCTTGATTCTCCTTATTCCCATGATCTCTATGCTTATATTTCCTCTAGTTGTTGTTTGGCTAACAATGTAGAGAAATTAAGGAAAAATAGTGCACACATCATTAATGAGGAAATTGTTAGAAGAGCAAAGAAGGACATCACCATGTTGGAGAGGAAATGCTATGAGTGTCAAGAGGACGAACATGGATATCCTACTCTAGATGATAAAGAAACTCCCTCTCCAAAAGAATCATCATCAACCTCCGATGTTCACATGTGCCTCATGGCAAGAGGTAATACCGAGGTATCATCTACTCTTAGTAATGATATTGATGAGAGTGGTGATGAATGTGATAGGGATATGAGTCAAGAAATTTATGAAATTGGTAATTCTCTTCATGGGGTAAATAAGAACACTTATGTGATGTTTAAAGATCTTATTACTCATTTTGGTAAGTGTAATGTTTTACTTCACGAAGAGCAAGAACAAAATGAAAAACTTGATTGTAACCTTCTTGATGCTCTAGAAACTCTTAGAGACTTAGAATCTTCTAAAGAAGAGATTGAAGTTGCTCATGATCAACTTAAAGAGGATTTTGAGCACCTTGACCTTGGCTACAAGAATGCCAAAGGAGAGCTCATCAAACTCTCTAAGTCTTATGAGGAACTTCAAGCTACTCATGTGAAGTCCCTAGTTTCTTCTAGCTCCTCCCATATTGTCAATGATGCTTGTGCTACTAACTCTACTTCTTGTGAAGATCTATCTTGAAGGAGAATGTTGAGCTAAGGGCTCAACTTGCCTTGCTAACTAGCAATTATGGAAAATTAGAAGAAAGTTATGAAAAGCTCTCGGGCTCTCGTGATGACCTTCTAATCTCCCATGAAAGGCTAAACTTAGCTCATGAGGATATTTTGACTAAGGTAACATCGTGTGAGCCTCATGCGGACATTGACACTAGTTCTACTCAAAATGCTTTATTATCTTGTGCTAGTCCTTGTGATTCATCTAGACATATTGTTGCAAAATCTTGTGATGAATTGCTCTCCTTGTCTTGTTGCTCCAACAATGAAGCTTCCTCTAGTACTTTTGTTGATACTAACCTTGTAGAGGAAAACAAAGAGCTCAAGTCCCAAGTCACTAATTTGAAGAAAGACTTGGAAAGGTGTCATGAAGGAAATACCTCTCTCAACGCTATCTTGAGTGTTCAAAAATCCCCTCATGACAAAGGCGGACTTGGTTTCATCCCCAACACCAAGAAGTCCAAGAAAAATAAGAAGGGACAAGATCAAGTCAAGAATCCGGCCAACATTTTATGCTTCAAGTGCAAGAATGTTGGACACCATGTGAGATCTTGTCCATTGAAGAAGAAGGCTTCAAATGTGAATCAACAAGGGAAGCGGCCTCAAGGTCAACCTCATGTTGAAGAAAGGCCACTACCAATGACGAACAAAGATAACACTCCCCAAGTTGAGAAAATAAAGAAGAAGAGAAGGGGGAGCACATGTTGCTATAATTGCCGTGAGAGGGACACATATCATCATCTTGTCCCAACGGTAACATCCCTAAGCCTCCTCTAGTCAATGATCATTATTCGCTTAGGAAGGATGTTGTTGGCAATTTGTTCGCCAAGTTTGTTGGTGCCCAAAATGGTTTGGAAATGGAAAAGACCATTTGGGTTGCCAAGCCTATTGTGACTAACTTCTTAGGACCCAACTTGGTTGGGGACCATCAAGCTCAAACTTGATCAATAGGTGTGTGGAGGACATTGGAGATATGGCTAGTTCATGAAGAAGAGGATATCCACCATTTATTTGTTCGAGCCAAGTCATGGGGATTATCTTCATATTATCGATCCAATGTTCCTCTTTGCGGTAACTTGTATTTATATTGCTTACATTGAAAGTTACTCGCCCCTTGCTTGCTTAGGTTTTGTATCTAGCATGTGCATTTTGCATTGCACATCATATAGTGGTGTTTGTTGTCTTGAGCCTTTAGTTTATCATATTTGAATCTTTTTTGGGCTTTTGTGAGATATTAGTGGATCATCACATTATGGGGGAGTGTTATGTTTTGTGCACATCACAAACCCAAAATGTAAATATGAGAAATACCACCTAGTATTGATATTCAATATTATCTAGTCACTATGTGTTATGTCAAGCTCATTTGAAATTCAAATTATCAAAGTATCCATTAATTGTATCTTGTTAGTTTTTATTTGCCTTTATAGCGTGCTTGCCGTGGTATCTAGGAAGTTATAACAGAAAAGTTCTAGATACCCCGTGCGCATGGGGTTGTCTGACCCCCGTGGGCATGGGGTACTGCGTAACTCCCTGGGTACCTCGTGCACATGGATTCTTTTGACCCCCGTGCGCACGGGGCCCATTGGGCAAAAATGCCAACCCGACCAAGTACACTATGAAACTCTTTTCTTATGCTTTAGATTATGACTTTGATCTTGTGCATCTTCAGAATCTACCACTGAGTGTTAATTCCAAATACCATTGTTATTCTCTTACGATTGGTATTTCTTCATGTGGTAGAACTTTATGATCATCTTCTTCTTGGCTCGTGCTTCAACTTGCCTTATCTCACTACTTGCACTATCTATTATCTACGTGAGTGAGATAAACCTTTGAGCATGTGTGTAGTGTATTTCCTATGCTCATTGGTTTTTGCTTAGTTCATATGTTGTTCTTTGTGTGCGGTCTTGTGTGGATTTGTCACTTCGATATAATTTGGACAACTTGGATGCTTTTTGATATTAGTGGTGCATTCATCGTGTATGTGTTCTTTTGTCCAAATTGCATCTCTTTGGATCTTGGTAGGCTTGTGCATGCATATTTATTTATATACTTCTTGACTTGCTTGCTCTACTTGATCCTTTATATAGGGTAAACTCCATAATATCCTTAATGGTTAAAGATGTGCATGAATTTCGAGTTCATATCCATATTCACATATTTAATGTGGAGTTTGCCCTATGTATCGTAGTTGGTCTAACTACTTCGGACCCAACAAGTTTGGGGACCAAATTGTACCTTAATGTGTTTTAGGTACTTTGGAGAAGCATTGGATGCTTGGCTTATTCATGAGGAAGCTGGAGACACCATGGAAAATTACTAGAGCCAAGCTTAGCTGATTCCTTGATTTGAGGGAGAAGATAATTAAAAACCCAGTTCGGTTATAAGTGTTTGATTCTCATCATGAAAACCTGGTTAACTAAAATTTGCGTCAATTTGTTGGATATGCATCAAACTCCCACACTTACCGTATTCTCAATAAATCCACGAGATGTATTGAGGAAACGACGAATGTGGAGTGTGATGAGAATAACGGCTTCTATGCGGAGAAATTTGTTTCAAGTGTTGTAGGTGACGAGGCTCCTTCCCAAGCTACAAGTACAATGGGGATTGATCATATTCTTCCACAAGAAACACCCCATGCCCATGTAGAAGAATAAGGAGTAAGAGCCCCTCTTGTGGATCCACCACAAGGGAAGTCATCACCCCCAACACAAGAGCAAGATGCTATGGGAGATCATGTACCTATCCAAGAACAAGATCAAGTCCCTCATGTCCGCGTACTAGATCAAGGGCCCCTTGAACCAATGCTCTCTCGGTAACAAGTACTCACTTCATGAATTTATTTAAATTAGAGTCAACATTGTGTATGTTGCATCTTGGCATGATTAGTACTTGTTGAGTTTGTGTTGCTTGCAAAATCTTAAACCTCCTTTTTGCATCTATGAGCCATTTGAGAAGGAGCATATCATGGGGATCTCTAAAAGACTAAAACCATGCTCATGGTTCACTTATCCCAAATAGGCCAATTAAGCAATGTATTGCATACCAATTCCTCAAAGTGCTCTTATGTGCAATATTGATAAATCTGCAAAAACACTAAATTTGGTTGTGGTATTTTCTCTCATGCTTAGTAATTCATTTTTATGCAAATGAGATCAATTTACAACATGTGCCTTGTGCCATGTGCCATGTGACAAAGCTCTTATGCTAAAGATCAAGTTTGGATAATAATGGATTCATTCAAGGATATCATGTTCTTATCTTTTGTATCTTTTTTGGATGTGCAAGTTTCTTCGTGGATGCTCATCTTGATGATTATTTGCCACATAAGAAACTTATACACGTGAGAAAGTGCATATCTTTCTTTGATATATGTTCGTTTACTACCGGTTCATGGGATTGTCTCCTTTTGATTGTTTGATGGATCCGGTAAGAGGATTAGTAGTGAGTGCTTGTATGTAATTCTTATATCTTTCCACTCATGAGTTTTTGGATATATTTTGGACCCATTCTTAGCATGATGATCCTATTGGATACTTCCCGTATATCTTGTCCAAAATATGTTCTTTGGATCTTTTGAATGCGTGATTATCTTGTTTTATCTTCTTGTTGCATTCCCCCCCCCCCCCCCCCCCCCCCCCCCCCCCCCCCCCCCCCCCCCCCCCCCCCCCCCCCCCCCCCCCCCCCCCCCCCCCCCCCCCCCCCCCCCCCCCCCCCCCCCCCCCCCCCCCCCCCCCCCCCCCCCCCCCCCCCCCCCCCCCCCCCCCCCCCCCCCCCCCCCCCCCCCCCCCCCCCCCCCCCCCCCCCCCCCCCCCCCCCCCCCCCCCCCCCCCCCCCCCCCCCCCCCCCCCCCCCCCCCCCCCCCCCCCCCCCCCCCCCCCCCCCCCCCCCCCCCCCCCCCCCCCCCCCCCCCCCCCCCCCCCCCCCCCCCCCCCCCCCCCCCCCCCCCCCCCCCCCCCCCCCCCCCCCCCCCCCCCCCCCCCCCCCCCCCCCCCCCCCCCCCCCCCCCCCCCCCCCCCCCCCCCCCCCCCCCCCCCCCCCCCCCCCCCCCCCCCCCCCCCCCCCCCCCCCCCCCCCCCCCCCCCCCCCCCCCCCCCCCCCCCCCCCCCCCCCCCCCCCCCCCCCCCCCCCCCCCCCCCCCCCCCCCCCCCCCCCCCCCCCCCCCCCCCCCCCCCCCCCCCCCCCCCCCCCCCCCCCCCCCCCCCCCCCCCCCCCCCCCCCCCCCCCCCCCCCCCCCCCCCCCCCCCCCCCCCCCCCCCCCCCCCCCCCCCCCCCCCCCCCCCCCCCCCCCCCCCCTCAAGTGCATTGTATCCTATATGAAGAAATGCCCCATAGTGATGCATGAAGCATGTTGGATTTATGTGGGAAGAGTTCCATCAAAAGCCTCCCTAAGAAGTCCTCCCGGTGGAGTTCTTTAGAGGATCTCAAAGATTGACATGTGTGGGCTTATAAGAATCAAGAGCTTGAGAGAATAATCAAATAGAAGAATTCAAGTTATGGTTTCAAGTCAAAAGGTCATGGTAAGCTCATGTGTTGTGTTTTCCATTGATCAAGTCTTGAAACAAGCAACTAGAGTGAAGAATTCATTATGCCTCTCAAGAGATTACGATGGAGTTTTAGAAGAGCATGTGGTAACCAAGATGATATTCATAGTGGAACTTGATATGGTCATGAAAGAGTCTTTGGTGATATTGTCTTGAAGCAATGAAGGGAAATGAGAGTTCATTATGGCTTTCAAGAAACCAATATAGAGCATGAAGTAAAGATGTTGGTTGACCAAGATGAAGCTTGAAGATTATCTAGATGGTCAACTCACAAAGTGCAATCTTTGTACCACATGGGATCAATTGATCTAGTGGTATGGTAAGTAATTGTGAATTGTGCTTTGTTACCTAACCCATACTATGTGTTTGTTATGTCTATATGGGTTAGGTATTTCTCATGGGCTTGCATCAAAAGGAAAGATTTCAAGTAGGCTATGTGTGGATGACATCAAGTGGTGATGGTCATCGGGTTCGAGGAGTCTAAGTGCAAGATGAGAAGCTGGAGGTTATATGCTTTGAAGCTTGCGGTCCACATCATGATAATGTGCATGTGAAGATGAGCTTAAGTTAAGGCTTCCCTCATCGCAATATGAGGAAGCATTTTGAGTATTTCACCAAGTGAGTGTGGTCAAGAAAAGGATTCCAACTTGAGGCAAGCATTAAAGTTATCATCAAGCTCAAGTGGAATGTGCAAGGCAAAGGTATAACTTAGCTAGGTTTTCCTAGTTTTGCCGGTCTCATGGGTGCTTGGTGGGAGACCGGATTATAGGTTTGATAGCCGTACTATCAAGAGGGACTTTCGGGTGAGTAGCTTGATCACATCGCATAAAGAGAGCTCAATCCTTTGCATAATATGCATCATTATTTCTTGTTGGTCTTGGGTGGTTCTCTATGTTAGGACCTTGGGCTTTACCATAGCTTTAAAACGAGCCCAAGATCATCGAATTCGGAGTTTGTATGCCAAAGTTGTGCATGTTTTAGTGGGCTGCTACAGGCTATTTCTGGGTACCTCATGGGCACGGGGTTTGAGGCCGTGCGCACGGGCTTGTACCGTGGGCACGGGGTGTCCAGGAAGTGTCCGTTGGAGCCCCAATGGCTAGTTTTGGGGATTGGCTATAAAAGAGCCCTTCCTCCCCACCGGTTTGGGGGTTGTTCATACACTTTCTACACATCATTTTGAGCATCTTACCACCTCTCCCAAACCCCTATCTCCCCTCTATGTGAAGGGGGGTTCGTGGATGGATCTTGGAGTCATTTGTTGATTTCCTCCATTGCATCCCCTCTCTTCAATCTACTACTTTCGAGAGTGCATCTTGTGAGATTGAGAGAGTGAGTTGAGCATTTGTTGCTTGACCTTGCATTGCATTAGTTGCATTGGTTTGAGATCCCCGCGTCGATTTGTTTGAGTGAGAGCTCGTGAGTTTATTACTCTTGGAGGCTTCCACCTCCTAGACGGTTTGGTGATATATTGAGAAGTTTGTGAAGAGGCCTAGGTGGTCAAGGTTCCTCCGAAAGCTTCTTTTTGTGGTGTGCTCCGGGGAAGGGTGTGAAGTGGCCTAGGTGGTCAAGTTCCTACGGAAGCTTTCGTGTTTGTGGTGTGCTCCAGAGAAGATTGTAAAGGTGTGGTGGTCGCCTTCAAGACCAACCCCGAGTGAATCGAGGCTCATTCGTTGGGGGTGACTTGAAAGGGAGAATACGGTGAGTCACTTGGTGACGCCCCGGAGCTTTGGCTTCGGCACCGCTCTAACGGAGATTAGCACTCTCACGAGTGTGAACTTCGGGATAAATCCGCATCCCCGACTCGCTTGTGGTTATCTCATACCCACACTCTTTACTTTTCGCAATTCATACTTCCTCATATTGATATATCTTGTGCTAGTTGAATTGATTAGTTGTTCCTACATTTCCATATCTTGTGATATAGTTTGTGCTTGCTAGTTTCCTTAAGTGCCTATCTTGTTTAGCATAGGTTGTTGGTGCACTTAGTTGAGCCTAGCATATTTAGGATTTGTGCTTAAAAAGTATCCGTTAGTTTAATTCCGCATTAGGATAAAGCCAAATCCGTAAAAGTTTTAAAACGCCTATTCACCCCCCTCTAGTCGTCATCTAGATCCTTTCAGATGGCAAAGTGAACAAAGGTATATTTGATATACATGTTATTGATGTGTTCCTATGCTCGTAGTAGCACCTGTGTATTTGATACTGGTTCGGTTGCTCATATTTGTAACTCGAAACAGGAGCTGCGGAATAAACGAAGATTGGCTAAGGACGAGGTGACGATGTGCGTCGGGAATGGTTCCAAGGTTGATGCGATCGCCATCAGCATGCTACCTGTACATCTAC
Source organism: Thinopyrum obtusiflorum (assembly GCA_036873465.1). Lineage (NCBI taxonomy): Eukaryota > Viridiplantae > Streptophyta > Magnoliopsida > Poales > Poaceae > Thinopyrum > Thinopyrum obtusiflorum. Next base: position 9,896 of record JAAAWM010010305.1, on the reverse strand, counting down.
CTTCGGGATTAGTTTTAGACCTCAACAATTGTTATTTGGTGCCAGCGTTGAGCATGAAAATTATATCTGGATCTTGTTTATTGCGAGACGGTTATTCATTGAAGTCAGAGAATAATGGTTGTTCTATTTATATGAGTAATATCTTTTATGGTCATGCACCTTTGATGAATGGTCTGTTCTTGTTGAATCTCGATTGTTGTGATACACATATTCATAATATTGATGCCAAAAGATGCAAAGTTGATAATGATAGTGCAACATACTTGTGGCACTACCGTTTATGTCATGTTGGTGTAAAGCGCATGAAGAAACTCCATGCGGATGGACTTTCAGAATCACTTGATTATGAATCATTTGATACTTGCGAACCATGCCTCATGGGTAAGATGACTATGATGGAAATATGCCCTAGAGGCAATAATAAAATGGTTATTATTATATTTCCTCAATCATGATAAAGGTTTATTATTCATGCTAGAATTGTATTGACCGGAAACTTAAATACATGTGTGGATACATAAACAAATACCGTGTCCCTGGTGAGCCTCTACTAGACTAGCTCGTTGATCAAAGATGGTTAAGGTTTCCTAACCATATACATGAGTTGTCATTTGATAACTGGATCACATCATTAGGAGAATGATGTGATGGACAAGACCCATCCATTAGCTTAGCATATGATCATTCAGTTTATTGCTATTGCTTTCTTAATGTCAAATACATGTTCCTTCGACCATGAGATCATGCAACTCCCGGATACCGGAGGAATACCTTGTGTGCTATCAAACGTGACAACGTAACTGGGTGATCATAAAGATGGTCTATAGGTATGTCCGAAGGTGTCTGTTGAGTTGGTGTGAATCAAGATTGGGATTTGTCACTCCGTGTATCGGAGAGGTATCTCTGGGCCCTCTCGGTAATACACATCAAAAAAAGCTTTCAAGAAAAGTGACTAAGGAGTTAGTTGCAAGATGATGTATTACGAAACGAGTAAAGAGACTTGCCGGTAATGAGATTGAACTTGGTATAGAGATACCGACGATCGAATCTCGGGCAAGTAACATACCGACAGACAAAGGGAATTACGTATGTTGTCATAAAGGTTCAACCGATAAAAAATCTTCATGGAATATGTAGGAATCAATATGGGCATCTAGGTCCCGCTATTGGTTATTGACTGGAGAGGTGTCTCGGTCATGACTACATAATTCCTGAACCCGCAGGGTCGCACGCTTAACGTTCGTTGACGCTAGAGTAGTATTGGGATATTTGATGAGTGGTAACCAAATGTTGTTTGGAGTCCCGGATGAGATCCCAGACGTCACGAGGAGTCTCGGAATGGTCGAGAGGTAAATATTTATATATGGGAAGTCATATTTTGGGTTCCGGAAAAAGGTGCAGTTTTTTCGGTATTGTACCGGGAAGCTTCCAGAAGTTTTCGGAGGATTCCGGAGGGGTCCGGAAGTCCACAAGTGGGTCCACCACGACCCAAGGGCTAGCATGGGCTGCGGGGAGGTGCCCTGGCCTTATTGGGTTAGGCGCACCTGAGGGAGTCATGGACTAAGGGGTCCTCGGGGCGACGGCCCGTTGTACATGGGCCAGACTGGTGGAGCCGTATGATGACAAGAGATTTAGGAAGCCGTGGTGTGCCCTCCAAGTCAAGAAGGTGGAGGATCTCTTTAATTCCTTATTGTAATCTATCTTCGGTAACCCTAACCCTACCGGTGTCTATATAAACCAAGGGTGTAACACCCCAAAATTTAAACATGATTTGTTTATTAAAAATTTTGCCAGGAAATTAAATTTTTTATTTTCTGGATTTTCTTGATTTCAGAACCATTCTTTTCTTTGATAATGTGGAGTTTCTACCAAGTGGAAACTTTCCAAATGTATTGTTGGACTTTTAAACCCTCTCAAGAAAAACATTTCTTTTATCAGTGGATTTATTTGCATAATTGTTTTCCCTGAGCTTCATTCTTTGAAAATGATTTTTTCATAAGTTTCAGAGCCCAATTTGCACTGCAACCCTTTCAAATACTCTTTTAAAAATTTCACCAAAATTTGGGGATGTCATGTGATGTTTTTAAATCACTTTGATACAAAAATATCTTTTATTCATTGGACATTTTGAGCTCTACACCAAATTTTCAAACTGGTCCAGTTGGTAATATTGCACTACAACCTATTTAAATATTTCATTAAAGCTTCCACCAAAATTATGGGATGTTAGTAGTAGTATATTATTCAACTTTATGCAAAAACCCATTGATGTTCTTTGAAATTTTTGAGTAAATCAACCTCATCTTCATTCTGGTCCAACTTGGTGATCTATACTGCAACCATATTTTTACTTGCTCTTTTACCCATGATTCTTTTTCCTGCTTTTAGACCACCCTACAAAACCCTTAAGTCCAGGAGAGTGGACCCATTGGAGGATTTTAAGTACATGCAATAATACCTTTTTCTTTCTGTCCAAAACTGAAGTTTTGCAAAACTTGCACAATCAAGTTTCTAGTCTTGACCAACTAACCTTGCCACCATCACCTACACCTAAAGAGACTATGATCTGGAGTTTTTGGCCACCCCAAGAGTTGCCTAGATGCACTTGGCATTTCATCGAATAGGTTAGGAGCATGGCCAGTTTTGGCATGCTTTTGGACTTGCATTATGAAGTTGCCCTAATGGCCTAACCAGCATGTCCACTAAGCTCCTAGATGACTCTAACCTAGACCCATTAATCCCCAGACCCACCCAAGCCTCCTGGCATGCCTTGGCATTTTGCCGAGCACCTCGCGTGCGTGCACTGGGCACGCCCAGAGCGCACGTTTTGCACGCGCGCGCACCGAATCGCCGCGTCCCGCTGCCGCCTCCCCGCGCCCGTTCTGGCCCCTTCCCACTCCCAGCCGTCGCGCCCCGACCCCTCCCTCGCCGCAGAGCCGTCCCTGGAGCCCCACAGCGCCGCCGTCTGGTCGGCCGTGGCAGCTAGCGGCCGGCCACAGCAGGCTCCTGCCCTGGACGGCGCCACCCGAGCCACCCTCGCTCGCCAGCTGCCCTCTGGAGCAGCTCAAGCTCATCCGCAAGCTCGTCCACTAGCGCACGTCGCCGCCACGTCGCCCTGCAACTACAGAACGGCGGTTCACCGTCGATCCTATCCACGGCCGCCGCGGAACCGACCTCGGCCGCCTATAAAAGGAGCCACGGGCTCGTCCGGACCCTCAGGGGACCTCAAGCCACTCCTCCAGAGCCCCCACGGCCAGCAAGCGACGGCGGGCCCCCCCCCCCCCCCCCCCCCCCCCCCCCCCCCCCCCCCCCCCCCCCCCCCCCCCCCCCCCCCCCCCCCCCCCCCCCCCCCCCCCCCCCCCCCCCCCCCCCCCCCCCCCCCCCCCCCCCCCCCCCCCCCCCCCCCCCCCCCCCCCCCCCCCCCCCCCCCCCCCCCCCCCCCCCCCCCCCCCCCCCCCCCCCCCCCCCCCCCCCCCCCCCCCCCCCCCCCCCCCCCCCCCCCCCCCCCCCCCCCCCCCCCCCCCCCCCCCCCCCCCCCCCCCCCCCCCCCCCCCCCCCCCCCCCCCCCCCCCCCCCCCCCCCCCCCCCCCCCCCCCCCCCCCCCCCCCCCCCCCCCCCCCCCCCCCCCCCCCCCCCCCCCCCCCCCCCCCCCCCCCCCCCCCCCCCCCCCCCCCCCCCCCCCCCCCCCCCCCCCCCCCCCCCCCCCCCCCCCCCCCCCCCCCCCCCCCCCCCCCCCCCCCCCCCCCCCCCCCCCCCCCCCCCCCCCCCCCCCCCCCCCCCCCCCCCCCCCCCCCCCCCCCCCCCCCCCCCCCCCCCCCCCCCCCCCCCCCCCCCCCCCCCCCCCCCCCCCCCCCCCCCCCCCCCCCCCCCCCCTTTCAAAAATAATTAGGACAACTTTTTGTATTGTTTTTAAAGTATGTGTTATTTGAATATTTTTTTGAAAATAGGAATTTGGAGGGGAGATTATAACTTTCAAAAGTTTTGGAGAGCACCTCACCTCTCCACACCTTGAAGGCAAGCATTCTGAACCCTGGCATAATATTTTTTTGTGGGTTGTTTGATACGGTTACAACGCCACTTTGACATGGAGCATTCGTTATTTTATGTGACGATATGATCATACGCATTGAGTGCATAATGAAAATTCTTGCTGTTAGAAATGGATATGCTTGTGATAGTAATTCACTCTCGTATACCTTTCATGCCTACCGGTAGGAAGCCGGGAAAGTCTCTGTCTTGGGTAGACACGAGCTTGTCTCCGGTCTTCATTGAGACGGTCGTGTCCGGTACGGCATAGTGAGGCATGATGAGTGGTGATTTTGTCTGTTGGTTGAAACATTTTTGTTATGCTAACCATGCAGGGAATACTTAAACCTCCTGAGTCGACCGTAGATCGAGTCCTGTTCCAGTAACCCCCATACTTGTTTCGTACTACCACTTGTCCCTGCCACAGGTGGGGTACGGTTCAGTAAGTTGTCAACCCCTTCCTAGCACACACCGTATAGAGAGGCCATGATGGAAGGTACCGGAAGGCCTCCGGTAGGCATGCCACCTGGTCTGGGGGCATGGGTGTTTTCGGTTGTAGCCGAAGGGGTAGCTCCCCTAGTTTGCGCGCGGTATAAATTTTGTGATCCCATGCTAGCCGAGGTTGTAGCCTCCCCACTTAGAGTTTTGCTTAACGGGTGTCGTGGGTGATTCCAGACACCGGTAAGTTAGGCTGGTGTGTGCGGGCGGGTGTGTTTTCAATCAAAAGACCGTAGATGGAATTAGTCCCGATGGACTAAAGAAATCCGTTACTCGTGGGTAAAGTGTACACCCTCTGCAGAGATTATATCTATTCGAATAGCCGTGTCCATGGTTAAGGACTACAGTCTGGGTTGGGTCAAGTGTCGGTCTTAGTGTCGGTCTTCGGAGGAAAAACTGCTAAACCAGAACATTGACCATGACTGGTGACATATGATGATTATGATTATGATTATTGTGGACTAACCTTTTGTATTATTTGGATTATTGAGTATCCCTGGGACGGTTCCACCTCCTGGATATTCACTGTTATTATTTACTTATAAGCCCTTTATGCGGTGTCGCTGAGACGCCCGACTGTGGCATGCTTGTTATTTATTCACTTATAAGCCCTTTATGTGGTGTCGCACAGATGCCCGACTGTGGCATGCTTGTTACTTATTTACCTTATAAGCCCTTTAGGTGGTGTCGCACAGACGCCCGACTGTGGCATGCTTGTTATTTAAATTAATATAAGCCCTTTATGTGGTGTCGCTCAGACGCCCGACTGTGGCATGCTTGTTATTTAAATTAATATAAGCCCTTTATGTGGTGTCGCTCAGACGCCCGACTGAGGCATGTTTTATATTATTGTTCTTTCGTGGTGTTGCTTTAGACACCCAATCGGTGCATTTTATTTCTATACTCGGATTGCTTATTCCTATTCTACATGAATAACCCACTTGCGTGCATCACGAAAATTTATTTTGTAACTAACCAAGTGATCATGGCATATTTCCGAGCGTCATTAATATCTGTTATATTATACATGTGTTCATAATGTTTGCGAGTACATTCAAAGTACTCACTGGCTTGTCCCTGGCTATTGTCTTGGCCAGATTTATTGCTTGGAGAGGAGCGCTGCGAAGACAGCCCCGGAACCTAGGCAGTGATGACAACAGTCTCGCGAAGATAGGAGTTATCCAGGTCAGCTGTTCCTGTGGGAAATGGAGTCCCATAGATGCTGATGAATCGCAAACCGCTTCCGCCATCAACCACTAGAAACCATTTGTTGTACTCCTAGGCCAGAATGGTCTTGTACTGCATTTTTTTGTATTTTTGCTTGGAGTTTCTGTATCAAGTTGGTGCCTCATCAGCTAACAGTAAATCCTGGGGCTGGTGAGCACAAGGGCCATTTTCTGGGAAATTAATATCCCGAAAACCCGGTCCTGACAAAGGGTTTTTAGTCTTTAGGGCAAGAGCTACATTCATCACCTCATAGCCTTAGGGTTTAGCTCATGCTGATCTCGAGGTAGATCTACTTTGTAAACCATGTTATACATCCAATACAATCAAGCAGGACGTAGGGTTTTACCTCTTCGAGAGGGCCCGAACCTGGGTAAACACTGTGTTCGTCGTCCCTTGTTACCCATCAATCCTAGATCCACAGCTCGGGACCCCCTACCCCGAGGCCTGCCAGTTTTGACACCGACATTGGTGCTTTCATTGAGAGTTCCGTTGTGGGATTGCCAGAGGAATTGATGGCTCAACCGGTCGTTGGAGACCACACCCGCGCGGAGGGCTTCCCCGCCGCTGGTCATCTCCTCGTCTTCGGCGGCATACTAGTGCGCGCCGATCCCACTAGTCGCCTCAACCAGATCGAAGGCTTCACCCCCGTCGAAGGGTTCATCGATTCAGGGGCATCGACCCCAGGACCAGCAGACTCACAAAAATTTGGTATTCCTAAGAGTCTGGCCCTGAAGCCCGAGTCCGACAGACTGCCCCAAAGATTTCCCGCCGAATCGCCGAAGTGTCTGGCACCCCCATGTGGCCAGCCAGCAAACCACCTGGCGAGCCTTTTTCATGCAATGGGAATCTCTGTTACCAGGCCTGCGGCCTACAATCCCTCCAGTCAACACACCTTGTTGCCACAGTCGAAGAGGCCTAGGAGGGGCCACAACCTTGCAAGCTAAATATGGTGTACACTCGAATCCCCAGCTCGGAGTCAGACACCCCCCCCCCCCCCCCCCCCCCCCCCCCCCCCCCCCCCCCCCCCCCCCCCCCCCCCCCCCCCCCCCCCCCCCCCCCCCCCCCCCCCCCCCCCCCCCCCCCCCCCCCCCCCCCCCCCCCCCCCCCCCCCCCCCCCCCCCCCCCCCCCCCCCCCCCCCCCCCCCCCCCCCCCCCCCCCCCCCCCCCCCCCCCCCCCCCCCCCCCCCCCCCCCCCCCCCCCCCCCCCCCCCCCCCCCCCCCCCCCCCCCCCCCCCCCCCCCCCCCCCCCCCCCCCCCCCCCCCCCCCCCCCCCCCCCCCCCCCCCCCCCCCCCCCCCCCCCCCCCCCCCCCCCCCCCCCCCCCCCCCCCCCCCCCCCCCCCCCCCCCCCCCCCCCCCCCCCCCCCCCCCCCCCCCCCCCCCCCCCCCCCCCCCCCCCCCCCCCCCCCCCCCCCCCCCCCCCCCCCCCCCCCCCCCCCCCCCCCCCCCCCCCCCCCCCCCCCCCCCCCCCCCCCCCCCCCCCCCCCCCCCCCCCCCCCCCCCCCCCCCCCCCCCCCCCCCCCCCCCCCCCCCCCCCCCCCCCCCCCCCCCCCCCCCCCCCCCCCCCCCCCCCCCCCCCCCCCCCCCCCCCCCCCCCCCCCCCCCCCCCCCCCCCCCCCCCCCCCCCCCCCCCCCCCCCCCCCCCCCCCCCCCCCCCCCCCCCCCCCCCCCCCCCCCCCCCCCCCCCCCCCCCCCCCCCCCCCCCCCCCCCCCCCCCCCCCCCCCCCCCCCCCCCCCCCCCCCCCCCCCCCCCCCACACTGCTCGGGATGCGTAACCCTGGATGTTGTGTTCAGCACACCCGACAACGAGAGCTCAATCAAATATATCAGGTGACGGCCGCACAACCATGGGCGGCCACGCCTATCACCTTCAACAAGAAGGATGAGTCAAGCCCCCGTAATAACCACGCACCGGCCGCACTGGTCCTCGACCCCATTGTCGACGGTTTTCGGCTGACTAAAGTGCTGATGGACGGAGGCAGCGGCCTCAATCTCATTTATGAGGATACTCTAGACAAGATGTAGTTCAACAGGTCTCGCATCGAATGCTGTCATACCACATTCTGAGGTATAATACCCAGAAGGGAGGCACACTGCTCGGGATGCGTAACCCTGGATGTTGTGTTCAGCACACCCGACAACTACAGATCCGAACCCTTGGTATTTCACATTGTGCCCTTTCGTAGCGGATACCACGCCCTTCTAGGACGTGAGGCGTTCTCAAGATTTCAGGCCATACCACATTACGGGTATATGAAACTCAAGATGCCAGGGGCCAACGAGGTGATCTCCCTTAAAAGCGACCCGAGCAAAGCCTTGCGAGCCAAAAATAAGACGGCATCCCTCGCCCTAGAGGCACTATCCAAAGCCCTCGCGGCCGAAGAGTTGACAGCGCTACGCACTACAGTCGACAGGGATGACGTGGTTCTCATGAAGGAAATATGCCCTCCCCCCCCCCCCCCCCCCCCCCCCCCCCCCCCCCCCCCCCCCCCCCCCCCCCCCCCCCCCCCCCCCCCCCCCCCCCCCCCCCCCCCCCCCCCCCCCCCCCCCCCCCCCCCCCCCCCCCCCCCCCCCCCCCCCCCCCCCCCCCCCCCCCCCCCCCCCCCCCCCCCCCCCCCCCCCCCCCCCCCCCCCCCCCCCCCCCCCCCCCCCCCCCCCCCCCCCCCCCCCCCCCCCCCCCCCCCCCCCCCCCCCCCCCCCCCCCCCCCCCCCCCCCCCCCCCCCCCCCCCCCCCCCCCCCCCCCCCCCCCCCCCCCCCCCCCCCCCCCCCCCCCCCCCCCCCCCCCCCCCCCCCCCCCCCCCCCCCCCCCCCCCCCCCCCCCCCCCCCCCCCCCCCCCCCCCCCCCCCCCCCCCCCCCCCCCCCCCCCCCCCCCCCCCCCCCCCCCCCCCCCCCCCCCCCCCCCCCCCCCCCCCCCCCCCCCCCCCCCCCCCCCCCCCCCCCCCCCCCCCCCCCCCCCCCCCCCCCCCCCCCCCCCCCCCCCCCCCCCCCCCCCCCCCCCCCCCCCCCCCCCCCCCCCCCCCCCCCCCCCCCCCCCCCCCCCCCCCCCCCCCCCCCCCCCCCCCCCCCCCCCCCCCCCCCCCCCCCCCCCCCCCCCCCCCCCCCCCCCCCCCCCCCCCCCCCCCCCCCCCCCCCCCCCCCCCCCCCCCCCCCCCCCCCCCCCCCCCCCCCCCCCCCCCCCCCCCCCCCCCCCCCCCCCCCCCCCCCCCCCCCCCCCCCCCCCCCCCCCCCCCCCCCCCCCCCCCCCCCCCCCCCCCCCCCCCCCCCCCCCCCCCCCCCCCCCCCCCCCCCCCCCCCCCCCCCCCCCCCCCCCCCCCCCCCCCCCCCCCCCCCCCCCCCCCCCCCCCCCCCCCCCCCCCCCCCCCCCCCCCCCCCCCCCCCCCCCCCCCCCCCCCCCCCCCCCCCCCCCCCCCCCCCCCCCCCCCCCCCCCCCCCCCCCCCCCCCCCCCCCCCCCCCCCCCCCCCCCCCCCCCCCCCCCCCCCCCCCCCCCCCCCCCCCCCCCCCCCCCCCCCCCCCCCCCCCCCCCCCCCCCCCCCGTGGCCGCCCATGGTTGTGCGGCCGTCACCTGATATATTTGATTGAGCTCTCGAAGAGCCTTTTTCCTTTTTATTGTTTGAGGCGAACGTCTCGTATACCGTAAGGACATTCTGGTCCTGCGGTGAAGCCAAGGACTGTTTATCTGGGGGTGTAAGGCCCAAGATTGGCTCGCCATATTTGGCCACTTGTCTTACCACCCAACAGACTCGAAGTCTATGGGTTGGGTTTGCGTCTAGCAAGACCGAATGTATTGGGCATGGTTTATCCAGCAACTCGTCTAACACCGATCTGGGCCTAGTTTTCCTTTCATTAGGCTCACGCTCCGGTGACCGATTTATGTAAGCCCGTTTAAAGCAGGGCCTTCCGTGACGCGCGGCGGGCTGTGGCCCCATGTTCAGCTGTTGCGCCCTCCATGTGTTCTCCATGGCGCAATATTTGCGTACCATGTATGATAGTTCGGTGAAGCTTTGAATTCGGCGATGCGTGAGGGTGTTTAAGAGGCCCTCGTCCCTGCAGTTAAACTGGAAGGCTTTAATTATTTCTTTGTCACAGCAAGGTGCCATCCTGTTCTTTACCAGGAGAAATCTAGCCCAATAATGGTGGACTGTCT